>JAJOOO010000354.1:0-57590 GCA_029582685.1 Solanum piurae | reverse complement strand
ATGTAGAAAATATTTTTTTCTTGTTAATCTCATCTTATCAATTAAAATAGAATAACTTCATGAACCCTTTGGACATATAATATATGTCATATATATAAAATCATAGTATATCCATCATTAATTTATAATTATATAACGATAAAATATAATTATAATAAAATAAGAAATATTTTCATTTTTAATTTTTTCTTGAATTGAAGTAAGATATGCTAATTTAAAAAATATTATTAGAAATAGAATATGTTGAAAAGAAAATAAATAATATATTTATTTGAAAAAATGAACATTTTTTACCCAAAATAACAATAAGGGCATTTTTGGACCAAAGTATTGACGGAAAGGGCATTTTTGGACCAAACTACAAACGGAGGGCATTTTTGTTCCTTTCGCATAGTTTAAGGGCATTTTTGACTCTTTTCCCTAAAATAAATACAGGTGGATTTTTCAATTAAAAAAATGAAAATAAAAACAAAATAAATATCATAGTTAAATACAATATTGAAAGTGAAAAAGAACTAATTTAACAACGTTTTCCTCTTTCTTCTCTAAAAACCCTAACCCTAACCCTATGTTCCTACGTTTCATCCTTCGAATCAAAGGTAAAATTGTTCAAGACTTGTGCTGAAATATCACGGAATTGGATGTCTATCTATTCTTCTTCCTCAATTTAGTCGAGGTATGTTTAATTTTCCCTTTTGAAATTTTGTTTTTGATAATTTTATATAAAAATTATGATTCTTTTTACCACAACTGTAAATTTACTTTTTTTTTCACAGTATTGAACATATGGGTCACATTATCACTGTTATTCACCTTGGATGTTGCTTTTAAAAAGGTCAATATGTTTCAAAATTGGACAATATTATATTTAACATAGACAAGGACCACTTCTCTTTGACCGAAATGAAATCTTATGCAAAAGATGTTGGGTATGATGAAATTGAAGCTTTTTATGTTGAAGACCCTACTACTTATAGATTTATGAAGTTAGAAAGTGACAGCCAATTATACAATTGTGTTAAAGAATTGTGGAGTGGGTCCTATTTTAATTTGTATCTGAAGCATGTGATTGTTAAAGAAGGGGGACCACTACTAGTACTTCCTTGGGAACATTTTCTGGTGAAAATAATATTTAAGAATTGAGGGATTCCTCTAGAGCTTCACATCCTGAGGATGGTATAAATGGGACCTTAAACGAGGGAGCTGCTGATGCTAATGAGGAAGAAAATAATGATTCTCTTGACTTTGAAGAGTAAGATTTAGATGGGGTTCCGGATGAGGATAATAGTGAAGTTGATGAAGAATTGAGAGCCTTTAGAGAAAATCTGAGACAAGAGAAGAGCAACGAAGCTACAAAGCCAAAAGAGAGAATCAAAAATTCGTTCAAGAGTCAAGAGGTTGAGCTTGGAGAAGCTGTCATAGATAAGGGATTTGAGGATATTTTCAAGAATAAGGCAACCAAGTATAATGGTATCTTGGGAGGTAATGAAGAGTTTATTGGTTCATGAGATGAACCAAGTGAAGATGGCGATGAAGAGCTAGATGTTTTAGCACAACCAGGTGTTGATTTACCTTCAAGAAGAAAATAATAATAAATTAGGTATGATAATTCTTCTTCCATTTCTTTCTTTGAATTGGGTATGATATTTAAGAGTGCAGTTGAGTTTAGAAAAGCTATCACTGATTATGGTGCCTGAAAGAATGTTCAATTAAAAATTAAACCCAATCAACCTCATAGATAAGGGTAAGAGGTGTAGGAAAATTGTCACTCCCCAAGCCTACACCCCAGATGTGGCTGGCACTCGAGAACTATTGCTGGCCCCAAATGAACCCTTGGCCTAACTTTCTTACTAAGCGGAAGACTCTAAGCATTATTAAAATGATCAAATGCACTTACTCAATTGTTAAATAAAATAACTTAGAATGCTTAAAAGTCAACGTTCAACTTGGCCAAAATGGCAACTCAAGTCTTAACATATCAAATGATAATGTAAAGACAACTGAACTACTAACTGTCTATGAAGCCTCTAAAACAAAGAGGGATGTCGGGACAAGACCCCCGATCATCCTAACAATGAAATACTGAAAGTAAAACAAAATGAGTCCTCTGAAATGTAAGGAGGCTCACCAACTGACTCTGAGTGCTCAACTGGATCAACGAGGCGCTGGGTGATGATCATGGTTACCTGTGTCTGTATCATAAGACGATGCAGGCCAACTGACATCAATACATTGAATGTACGAGTATGCGAGTTGGAAAGCTAAACATAACATAGGCTTGAAAAGAATCTGAAAGGAACACTTACCTTGACTTTACTCAACTCTTGAACAACTTAACTCAATATGAAGCAATAAAACACATGCAATATATGGAATGCTTTTAAATCAGTAGAAACCAACTCAGTTCGTTAAAGAAATGCAATAACAAACTCAACTTTACTCATGTAATTAATAAAGTAATATAGTTTCTGTGGGAGTTTCTCTAACCGGCAACCACCACTATGAGCCTAAGTGGTGATAGAACATCTTACCCACGCTGTCAGAACTGTCCTATACTTTGCCGTCATATAGAAAGCCTAACTAAGTGTATCCACTAGTCTATGCTAAAAAGCAACTTAAGGAGTCATCTAAAAAGTATGATCATTTACTACCCATGATGGCTACATGGTTTATGGAAACTTGAGTTAATATGAACTCGCATCCCCATATCGGTGCTCAATACTACTCCCAAAATATACTTAGCTCATATGATTTAAAAATCTAAACTTCTTTCTTTGATTTGAGATAATTACTCAAAAACTTTAACCTAAAAGCTCTCTTGAAAATTGGTGTTTCCCTTTCTTGTTCAAATGTGAAAACATTTAAAACTCTTGGGAATACTTAGTTCCCTTATAGTTTTTTGAGAAATGAACTCAACTCTTTACTCTTTGATTAACTTGAAACTTAAGTCTTAAAACAAAGTTAAAACGTTTTTGAAAGACTTTTGAAAGCTTTATAAACTTCTCTTGACTTGCTTCTTAACTTCTAGACTTGACTCTTAACTTCCCTTGAATTGAATTATGGATTCAAAGTTCATGATCTCATGTTTATATGTACCTAAGAGTGTTGGAATCAACTAAGAAACATAGGTACATTGCTAAGGAACAAGTACGAAAAGATGGGGAATGAATTGGAAGAACTGACGTCCTTGACGCTCTGAGAGGCACGGGGCGCCAGCCCTCAACATTCAGGGACTGGTCTGGGGCGCGCTGGCTGGCGTGGCGCCCCAAGGGTGAAGATTCAGATACCTTTTTGGGGTGCGCTGGCTGGCGCGATGCCCCACCCCTATCCCCAGGTGTTTGGCGACTTTTCTTCTCTGTTTTTCATCTCTAAACCCTCTAAACTCAATTGGTTCTTTCCCCAAACACTTAGAATCATTTATACCCTCAATATACATCATATTCTACTCTAAAACACAACTAAAATCATGAATCAATCTCAAGAAAACTCCAACAACACAACCCACAAGGATTCAAACGAACTTCATCAAGAATTCAAACGAACTTCATTAAGAATTCAAACGAACTTCATCAAGAATTCAAGGGGTTTACTTTCGAATCTAATAAACTTTGCTGAATTGAATCATGATTGACGCGTGGGTGTACTAACCCAATGCTATGTGATCTCACATACCTCGTAGGGAATACCCCTTGATGAAATCCACAAGTGAAATCCTTACGAACGACGATCTTGGCTCTTTTCTCCTTTCTTCTCCTCTTGCGTTCTTTCTCCAAAATCCTAACTCTAATTTCAAAAGCGTAAACTGACCAATTTCAGTTTAGACCCTTAGAAATATTACCAAAAATGAATTAATTAAGTTGGGTATGGAAAAGACCAAACTACCCTTCCAAATCCGGATTGGATTTTCCTTATTCAAACAATCCAACTTCCAAAGGGCTTATCTCACTCATACGAACTCGGAATCGCGTAAACTCGGCGACGTTGGAAATATAATTCCAAGAGATTTCCTACCATATTTGTAAGTACACCTAAATCATACTGAGCTGGGAGTTATGGCTGTTTGAAGTTGACCAAAACTCAACTTATTCTAACTTAACAAAATTTCCAGATTTTCATTATTTCCAAAAATTACTATTTCCAATTCTTAACTTCTTCCTAGTTATTTCAATTTGTGAGATGTTAGAAAAATGTAATTGGGAAATCTTTGCTAGCTTGGATAAAGATACATGAAACTTTCTGTGAAAATTTATTATCCTGTTCATAGATGTGTTACAAAGAACATGAACAAATTATGCTTAGCTAAATATGTGGAAAGAAAGACGAGGGAAAGAATAATATCTCAACATGATATTAGAGTTCATAAGCTTCAAGAGACAATAAGAAAGAATTAGGGTTTAAAAGTGGGAAGATCAATATGCTACAGGGCAAAGATGAATGTTATCAACGAGTTCTAGGGTGATTGGAAGCTTGAGTTTTCAAGGTTGTTAGACTATGCTGATATGATTAAGAGTACGAATCCTGGGACTTCTTATTGGGTGAGAACTGATAATGAAACAGTCCCCGGAAAATACTTGTTCAAATATTTCTATGTTTGCTTTGGTGCATTGAAGAATGGATGGCTTAAAGGTTGTAGGAAGATTATATGATTAGATGGATGTTTTTTTTGAAGGGGGCTTGTAAAGGAGAATTGTTAGTGGCTGTTGGAAAAAAATGGAAACCAACAAATGTATCCAATAGCTTGGGCAGTGGTTGACCAAGAAATTAAACGCTCTTGGAGTTGGTGATGGAAATGGCATAACAATCAAGATTTGCAATTTGGTGATGGAAATGGCATAACAATCACGTCTTACATGCAAAAGGTATTGTTTTAGAATGTTTATGTAACGACCCGCACCGTTGTTATTTAGGAAAAACAAAACTTTGGAAAATACTGGGGCCACTGTCTTTTCATGGCGGGCTAGCTGCCGCTAGGGCCGCAATGCCACAACGGGATAAGTAGCCGCCAGAGCAGGATAGGTGAGACAGAATGGTTATAATGCGAAGTATTATTTTCTCCTTCTTCCAAAAACACTTAAGTTAGACGTAAATCACCCCCATAAACTCTCCAAAAGCTTCTCTAGACTTGGGAAAGAAGGAGGAAGAGATTTCCAGCGTGAAGAGGTCGATAGCTTGCAAATTGTTGGTCAAAACTAGCGTCATGAGGTTCGGGAACAAGAATCGAAGCCACAATTCTGTGCAGCTGCTTGGCCCCCAGGTAGGCTAGGTTATTAATTAAGTAGTTAAATTTGTATCCACTGCTTAGTATAATGGTAATTAATGGTGGGATTTATGCGTAGGCCTTCGTGCACCGAATAAAAAATGATTTAATTATAGGGAGAAGTGTTAGACGTTGAACTAGGGCAGGTGATGGTTGTGATTTCATGTTGTATGATGTATGTTTGTTCTTGCTTCATTATAATACATCTATGTATGCGAATGTTGCATTATTGATCACACTAATTGTAAATGGTATAAATAAAAGATGAATGCCATGAATCATGACTTGTTTGTATGATTTTGAGAATATACTTGTGATTGTTATTGTGGCTTGTTGGATGGATCGGGTGTTGCATTCCGACACACTAACTTTGGATTAGTTGCCACGTACTGCATAAACATTGGATCGGTTGCCACGTACGGGCATAAATTTTGGAACGGGTGTCACGTCCAGCACTCTAACTTGGATCGGGTACCACGTACCGGTACACTAACAATTTGGGTGTGGGTTCCATGAGAGAACCATTGACTGGAGATAACTGTATATCTTGATAACTATTAAATTGTACGTTGTTTGTAAATGATAAATTGATACTGTAAATCTCCGGAACTATTAAATGATTATGATGGCCTATATCTGATTGTTCTACTATGTTGATGTAAATTGTATATATCTCTTTGTTGAATGAACCGGGACTGGGATGTGATGGGGTGGAAAAGGCCAAGGGTCCAAGTGCTGCTAATATTGAGAGAAAGGTTGTCCGGGTGTTGCAAGGGTGAGAAGTGGGGGTAGTGTACGTGATGAAAATACTTAGGTAGATCCCATCGTGGAAGAAGGGGATTCGTAGTTAGTAGTTGGGAAGCCTTGATAAAAGATGCCATGTGGAAAGGACTGGGTAAAATGAAGAGAAGGCAAGGGTATGTCGGGTGTGATTAGTCATTTGGGGGAATGTTGTTAGTTATAATTGTGAACTCTTCTAAGAGTTAGAATGGTTAGGCTATGACCAAGAACCTAGTAAGTAGGTTGACTGAGTTGGAAGTTAGGAGTAAGGGTACTAGTGTTATTCTGAGGTATTCAAGAGAGGGTAAAGGTGGAAAAACTAGTGGTTCATTGCATGATCTTGCTAGTTGAATTCTTATATTATGCAGTGGGCGTCGGGTTGACCGATGATGCCTACCAATACGTGTGGTTTTGTACTGATACTACTCTTGCTATGCCTTTTGGAAAAGTCATGGATGCAGGGTTGATGATGTCTCATTAGGTGAAGACGAAGAAATTCTCCAACAACTTCTATTTTTCCTTCCACCTGGTGAGAGCTGTTTCTTTTCATTATCATGTCTGGCTTTGTACTCTTAGTAGCTCTTGTACCTGTTTAGACTAGGTCCTTAGGAGTGTTAATTACTTTACAAGTCTTAACCCGAAATTGTTTTAAAAGTTCTTAATTATAAATCCTGTTATTTCATTATCTCTGTTTTCTTTAAAATTTTCGCATGTTTTAACTATTGGGATATGAGGGTTCTCCTACTTAGGTGTTAGAGTAGGTGCCCGCACGGCCGGTGGGTTGGGTCGTGACAATTTATACTTGCTTATATAAGTTGTTTCTATTGGGTTCGAAAGTTATTAGGGCATCATGTGAAAGTTTACAACTGCAAATTATATGTTTGATAAATCAGATGACAAAAACGTATACTCAAAATCAAAATATTATTATATGATTTGGCCAATTGGCCTACATATTTAAAAACTAATAAAAAGACATTTAAAGCTGTAGAGAGTGAAATCTCCCCATAAACAAGACTCTCTAAATGACTACATTGTGGATTCTATTGTGTTGGTGATATGAGAAGAGGGGTCTTCAATTTATAGATCTCCTACTTTTTCTCTAAGGAAAGAATAAATTGAATATGATAGAAAATAATGTTTTCCTTTCGGGAAAAGTTAAAGCATTTATGTTAATTCTTTGTTTTTCCTTTTTGAAAAAAATAAACTTCAAATAAGATAATAAAATCAGGGAAAAACCCTAACAAATCTCCCCTTTTGGCTGAATTTTCTTTACAAAACTTGATCCACCTTCTTCACATGCATGATAATCTTCGTTCTTCACATAGTTTTCATCATTGCTGCTTGTTATGGTTAAAAATAAAGTTTAAAATATATGGGTTAATAAAGGTTTAAAACAAATTATTTTTATTTTTAAAGACGCAACAACATGAATGTTGAAAATATGGTTTTAATCTCTTCTCCACATGTAGCTAGACAAAGTTCTTCATTATCATCAAATTTGTTGCAAATTAATTTGAAACCACTTGAACTTGTCTTCATTATTGGTCAACCATTGGATCATTGAACCATGTGCTCTGATACTACTTGTTGGGTTCGACAGTGATTAGGGCGTCATGTGGAAGCTTACAATTGCAAATCATATGTTTGATAAATCTGATGACAAAAACTTATACTAAAAATCAAAATATTATTATATGGTCAATTGGCCTACATATTTAAAAACTAATAAAAAAACATTTAAAACTGTAGAGAGTAAAATCTCCTCATAAACAAGACTCTCTAAATGACTACATTTTGGATTCTATTGTGTTGTTGATATGAGAAGAGGGGTCTTCAATTTATAGATCTTCTAACTTTTCCTCTAAGGAAAGAATAAACCAAATATTATAGAAAATAAAGTTTTCCTTTTGGGAAAAGTTAAAGTATTTATGGTAATACTTTGTTTTACCTTTTTGGAAAAAATAAATTTCAAATAAGGTAAGAAAATCAGGGTAAAACTCTAACAGTTTCTGCCTTTTTCTTCTTTTAATATTTTTTTGTCAATTTTAACAATCATGTCTGATTTCTGCCAGATTCTTTTTAAATTTTCTACCTTCTTATTTCTTGTTAAAATTGGACTTAAGCTTCATGATGTTGTAACATCCTCTACCATGTTTATTTACTTTGAAATTCTGAGGCATACATGATAATGTAGTATTTTAGAATTAGTTTAGTCTTTTATTTACAATTTATAATTTTGATTTAGTTGAGGCATATGTGATATTGTAGTATAGAAAGTTGAGGCATGTCCTTTATATCCTTATTGCTTAAAGTTATGGAGAGGTGTTGCTGTCTTCTTCTTCTTTTAACCTTTTTTTTTATCATTGGAAAAAAGAAGTTGATTTCTGCCAGCTTTTTAAATTTTCTGCCTTGTTTCTTGTTAAAATTGGGCTTAAGCTATATGATATTGTAACATCCTATATCATGTCTATTTACTTTGATAGTTGAGGCATATGTGTTTTTTCTTTAAGTTTGAACTTGAAGGTGTTGCTTTTATATCCTTATTACTTTGGTGTTTAATGTTGAACTTCATCTATTTATTTTTATTTTCTAGGGTCTTGAGTCAACTTTTGATGGGTTGCTTCCTAATGCTGAAAGGAGAATGTGTGCAAGACACATTTGGGAAAGTTGGCAAAAAGACTTGGAGAGGTGAAGCAAGGAGAAAAGCATTTTGAGGTTGTGCCAAAGCTAGTTTTGAAGTAAATTTGAGAGATGAGTTTGCATATTTGGGACAACTTGGTGAAAACATTTGTGAGTCATTGCTTAAGTATAACAAATAATATTGGTGTAGGGATTTTTTTTAGTGAAAGAACCAAGTGTGATGTGGTGGAAAATCACCCATGGCAAGACTAACTTTAGAAGTAAACAAAGAGATTGGTAGGAAGCTAAAGGTGAATTGGAACCATGGCACTGGATTTGAGATCTTGGAAGGAGAATATAGGCACATAATCAATATGGCTAAGAAAACATGTAGTTGCAAGTTATGGCAGTTGAAAGGTATCCTTTGACAACATCTAGTTTGTGCCTTGTATCACATTGGACAAGAATCAGAAAATTATGTAAAGCATTGGTACAGAAAAGATACATTCCTACGTGCTTATAAGTATTTCTTACAGCCTATCTCTAATATGAAAATGTGGCCAGAAACCAATAACCCACAAATAGAGCCTCCTGAAGTCAAGCCAATGCCCGGAAGACCAGGCAGATGTAGAAGAAAAGATACATTCCTACGTGCTTATAAGTATTCCTTGCGTTGGTTGCACTTCGTAATCAGAAATCACTCAAATATGAACTCCCTCTATTTGATTGTATTCTGCTTGTAACTCTCTGTTTAAGTGCGCAAGCTTCTTTGGAGAAAATCTTGCCCTATTTATAGATCAAGGATCTTTTGTTCTTCAATTGGATCTCGGATACATTTGTAGTGGTTCCTACTTCTTGTAGGATTAGGCATCCTCTTTTAACTAGGTTATTCATTATGCACTTCAAGTTCCTTGTAGGACTCCTTTATAAAGGACACTTTCTATATTGGTTTCTTGTAAAAAAAAGAAACCCATCCATTGCTTTATAACTTCTAATTCGCGTGGTTGATGTTTTCCTTATCCCAGTCGGATTCGGCCTGAAAGGAACACGTCAGTGCAACCTGCTCTTTTCATCTGTTCTCTTATTGGTTAATCATCAAAATCTTTCTTGATCTAACAAATTCCCCCTTTTTTATGATGACAAACTGTTGCTTCTTATGTGAATCGTTCAATATGTGTTATGTCAGTTTCTTAGAGCACAACAGACAAAGCAAACACATTAGATGATCAAGTTACCAGCTGGGTTATGAATATTACACAAGTATGGAGTTTCCCCCTTTTGGCATCATAAAACACTGTGAAGGCATACACCACACTAAGAGAAGCAAATCCGATACTCATGGCCACTGGCTATCACCTACACAAACACTTGAAAATCAAGAACCCAGTTAGCTATAACAAAGCATTTGCAAATACATAGGAGATAGATATGAGCCAGAAATCCCAACCCAGCATAAACATTAATCAAACATCATAAACACTACAAATGCAGTCAAAATTAAAGATAGAATCAAGCACTTGTGATTGAAAAAGATTGGGAATTCAAAGGATAGAGTGGCTTGGTAATAGAAAAAGATCAGGCATGAGAGGGGAAATAAAAATCCTTTTTGAGCAGCTCAAAAACACCGTTTAGATTAACAGAATTTGTAGTCTTCTCAATTTCAAGGGTAGCCTTGGTCTATGCAACCTCAACCTTCAGCTTATTATTTTTTCTTTAGCAAGCCTACATGTTCAAGATCATAGTTCATATACAGTTGGTTCATGGCATTCTGGTGAGTGTCACATGATATGCCTTTAATTTCAGCTTATTTTTTCGTCTTGTATCACCTAGAAGGAACTAGTTCGACCAACCGTGTGCCCTCCTGAGAAAATATAGTTCACCCATCTCTAACCCCTAAAATCATTAATCACCTTGATTCATAACCCTAGTTGTACGAACATCAAGAGTGTCTTCTTATCCACGAGATTTCGAGGAAGGCAATCCATAATCATCCCATTTACTATCAATAGTCTTATTGACCAGTTTTGACTTAGCATAATCTTGGAAGGAACACATATCTTGACTTGCTTCTTTGATCATTTTTTAATAAGATATACCTTTGACCCTTTTTTCAGCCCTATAATCTCCCCATCTATAATGAACAAATATGATCAATAAGAGGAACAAATTATATTCATCATCATTTTTTGCAGAGGAACATGTTTTCCCAATCTATTCCCTAGATGTGGTACTATCGGATGCAACACCAACTATAATTATTTTTTACATCAACCCTAGATCCCTGTTTATATGGATCCCAATAGAAGAGCTAGGTTTGAAAGAAGGGTCTACCATAGATTCCCTCTCACTAGATGCACCCAAGTTGAGCCTAACAATTGAACTTTGTTTAACTGTAGGGTCTCCAAAGTGTTCCCCCTCACAAGGTGCATCCTCCATGACTTACTCATTATCTTCAGACACACCCATTACAAATTCCCCCTAAGAATCAACACTACCTACTTTCTACACCACAATCTCTAATTCATAAGGCATCAAAGTAGAGGTGTCATCCACCGAATTCATCCCAATAATATCATCAAATAAACCATTCAATTGAGAAATAAACATAAACTACAATTGATTAAGTACGTACGTGTTTCTTAAAGAACACTTACTCCATGATTATTTTTTTGGAAAAAGGATTTCTTGTTTAAGAAGTTTATGAAAGGGAATGGTTTGAGTTCTGGAGTTAAAATAGGAGAAGGCTTTGAATAGAACTTTAGTGAGATAATTGTTTGGTAGTACTGATAGTCCTTTGAGAGGAAGAGTTTTATCTTGGGTAGAGATCTGGTTAGTCACGTTGGGATATTTATCACAAGAAATCGTGATTTGATGGGATCTTTTTGCATTTTTAGAGAACGTCGACAATAGAGAATAGGACAAAAATGTATCTTTTGGGAAAGGGGGAAGGAACAGGTACATGTGCATTGATTTTATATTTAATCATGAATAATTGTAGTGCACATACCTTAGATCTCTTGATAATGCTGAATTTTGTTCCAATTTTACTAAGTCTCTCTCGTGTGATAAATGCAAATACAATGTTATAGTGCATGAGTAACTGATCTTTAAAAGCGGTATAGAGACATACAACTTAATGTATAATACTGAGCAAAAAATTCAAGATTAGAGGGTGATATGCACAATGTTCATTAGCCACTAAGCTATACTCATGTGATTTTAATCATTCCTAAGTTCTAACATGTTCCTTTAAAGTGTTTCTCTAGGTTGATCATCCTTCTTAGTTGATGGACTAACACAGTTTCCATATTATGATCATTGAGTACACCTCATATGACTTATCATGTTTGTAATTGTCAGATATTGCATAGGTTGGACCTATTTCTTTCACATGTTTCTTCATAATTGATTCAGAGATCCTTGACGACTCATTATCATCATGCAGGCTTGTTTCTCTTATTACAAAGCTGTAATATACTAAGTGGATTTTGGTTCATTCCTTCAACATGATGCCTTCTTTCAATTTTGTGTTCTTTAGTCTTGCCCAACTTCTTTGATTAGACCAATTTTTTTTACCACCAAAAGCTACTATTCCATCCCTTTCTTCTGCAAGTGAGAGGAATTTCTTCTAGTTTCAATCATGTGTCTTGAGCAACAGGTGTGAATGTTGCTTGCTTCCTCTCACTTTTTCTGCAAATTTAAAGGTTAGATTTAGGAACCCAGACTAGCTTGGACCGTTTGTACTGATAAAAAGGATGAATGAGATCTCTATTGATCCATATTGGTAAAACATTTTTAGATTTTTTCTTTTACCCCAACCTGTTCCTTTGACGAGATTCCTTTCTTTTAAGAGGGTTGATTTTTCTATTTAAGGCAACTTTGAAGTTTTTATTCATATGTGTTATAACTGTTGGACAAGTACCCCTTGAGTGACAAATACTATCACAATGTGTGCACGAATAAGATATTGTCTTAGGAACTTCTTTAACAAAACCTATTCCAGATTTAGCGTATGTGTTCTACTACTGAGCTGAGTCACAATCACATTGAGGACTGAGTCCATTTGTTTGCCCTCTCAAGCTTATATTTAGTTCTAGCCAGGTCAAGATTTATTCTTCTAGATTTTTCCTTTCAGAAAATAGTTCATCTTTTAACATCTTTAGATCTTGGTCACATCTGATTTGGTCACCACTAATTTTTCCTTCCCATTCCCAGTAACACTTTGTTTCAAAATTTCAGATTTAAGAGCCAAAGTGCATGAATCAAGTTGTTGTACCTATTCCTTTAGGGGTTGATTTTCTTTCTTGAGATCAGAACTAATTTTTTCAAGATCAGTATATTCAAATTTTAAACTAGTCAAGGAAGTCAATAATTGATCATTGTTTTCGTTCAACTCTACAAAATTATCTATGAGATTTAAAATAAGGGAAGATAATTTTTCTTTGAAAACCATTTTAGTTTATTTTTAGGTTCAAGAAGATTTACCTCCCTTTTTCAGTGTCTGATTCAGAGTCTGGTTCAGAGTCCTCCATGGCCATCAAAGCAATATCTTCTGCATTATCTTCATTTGAGTTGTCTAAACCTGTTCCCCAAGCAACATACATAGCGTTTTCAAATTCTTCTTCTTTCTTGGGGGAAGTTTTTTCTCATAGTTTCCATCCTTTTTGAAGAACTTTTTTAGGTTTTTGAAGATCACGACTATATCCTCATCGTCCAGATCAGATTCATCACTTTCAGTTCCTTTGAAAGAAAAATCCATATCTTTGCTTCTTTCGTTCATTTTTGTGTTATCAACATTCATCTCGTAAGTCTTTAGATTCCCTAGAAGTTCATCCAAACTCATGGTTTTCAAATCCTTTGCCTCTCTAATTGTAGTGACCTTGATCTCCCACGACCTAGGTAGATGTCACGCCCCGAACTAGGGGAGGAGTGACTGGCACTCGATACCTTATGCAATCGAGTTAGCCACTGAAACATACGAACTGACTCAATTGTGGGCCTAGAAGGTCGGGCAGCATAACATCTCAAATATTAAGTCGGACCATTAGGGTCATAACCTGAATGACAACTCATATAGATAAAGGTAGACAAGCCAAAAATGATAAAGTACTAGCTGGCCGACGAGGCTGAAATTGAGGACATACACACATACATATCTATACATGCTAAGCCTATGTGGCTGGAAACTGGAAGCTGCAGAAAGAAATCCAGAATAATGTTTCCACAATAGCCTCTATGAGTGTCATAAGCCTTGGTCTAGACAAGACCCCGGCTATACCCAAATTGTACAACAAAAGTAAATATCCTATGAAAGCTCAAGGAAGAGGTGGAGCTTACCAACTCACAGTTGAACCCCGAATACTAGTGGAGGGGTCAATTAGAATCCCTACCTGGACCTGAACGCACGAAACAAAAATGTCGTGTCCCCAGGCGATGGCACGTTAGTACTGATAAAAATGTATTGGTATGTAAGGCGGAAAATAGAATCATAAATAGCTGCTATACAAAGGGTAATAAAGATACCACCTGAAACAGAAACTATGATAACCTCCATGGCTGGCATCCTACCTTATATAAATTAAATATGCATGGTATGCTCGCATAATCGTATGTCATGAATACATATGTATAGATGCAAATGCATGTGATACCCAACCAAGTGCTAGCAATGGTGGTGCCTTCCGGTAGCGAACCGACATCGTATTCGCCAACTTGTGGCCATCTGTGTCTCATACGTATAAATAGGGGTGTTTGTGGTTCGGTTTGGATCGGTTATTGATTAAAACCAAAACCAAACCAATCTAGTCGGTTTTTCAAATTTCTAAAACCAAACCAAACCAAACAAAAAAAATAACAATCGGTTTGGTTCAATTTTTTTGGTTTATTCGGTTTGAAAGTAATAATTTTTTTCAGGACACACTTATCTCGATAGACACGAACACCTAGTACATGACCCGTCCACAAAAAAGCTATTGTCAGTTTAATTAAGCAATACTAACTTATCAGCTAATAGGGTAGGTAAAGACTAAAATGGATTTTGATAGACTTGGACTTAGAATTGTTATAATTGCACTTAGTGTTAGGCTTGAGAAAATGATAAAATTAAAGATTTCAGTTAATTAAAATTTAACAAAATATTTATATTTTATTTATGAATAATATATAAATAATTATAAAATTTATATATCTAATTGATCGATTCGGTTTGGTTATTTTTGCGGTTGTTTTTCAGTAAAATCAAAACCAAACCAAATGGTAACGGTTTTCAAAATTTAAAACCAAACCAAACCAAATATCGGTTTTTTTAATCGGTTTGGTTCGGATTGCGGTTTGGTTTGATTTTTTAACCATAATCATGAACAACCCTACGTATAAATATAGGCAATAGGCCCCATACCTTCCCATTATAGCTCGGGAGTAGAATGCATAGCATGTCATGTCATGGATTCGTAATGCATTTATGTTACCTTAATCATGTTGCCAATCTTGTAACATTGGTACTCTTGTCCTCATAATCTCGTAATCAGTTTCGTATCACATGTAAATATCTCGTATAACCAAATGCTTGTAGATTAAACTAGAACACTTAAATCAAATTAAGAAAGGTAACTTAAACTTGAGAATGTTCATAAAGATCTTAAGGTGCTTCACCTAGTTTTTATATATGTTTCCTTAGTAATTTGTAAAAGAAAGTATTTCAAAAAAATATATGTCCTTTAGTAGTTTAAACATACGAGTTACATTTAAGAGTTTCGGAAATAGACATACTATTTTTAAGTTTTTCAAAAAAGAATAAATTAGCGATGAAGGAGGACTGATTTCAAAATCTTAATGTTCCTCCCTAATATTTCTAAGTTACAACACCTAAAAAATAATAATCATATATACACACGGACCTTCGGTCAAGGGAATCGAAAAAATGACATATAGCACCGAGTAACCTATATAACCGAACGAGTGGAATATCAACATAATGGAGTCACAAAAATATGTCAGTTGCAATCCCAATGCCTTTCACAGAAGGTCTTTCTAACAATAGAATAGTAAAACAACCTTTGACGATTTAGGATTCTAAAATTCATGCTCAAAGGAAGTAACACTTAGCCTTAACATACCTCAATTCTGGGTCTTGCGATATTAATGTGGATTGTACCCCTTCCTTAGAGTATGTAATCTACATGAAATCATGTCACACAACCATTAAAAATAGAATATTAACACGTCAGGGTCAATAGCAATTTAGAGATTAGTAGCAGAGTGATTAGCTCGCCGGACCCTTTTTAAATGTATGCTTCACTACATTTTCTTCTCCAAATTACAACCCCAAATTAATGACATAACATACATTTTTGCAGCAGCTATTAACAAGTGGAGTCCTATACAATAGTCAACAACAACCAAATAGAGTATGCCTACACAACAATAAAAACTCGGAGTATCGCCCCACCCCTCTTTTCCAACCCCAAAATAACCTCAACCAAATCCCAATCACGAGTCTTCAAACCATTAAAGCCAAAAAAAATACATGTAATACATTCCTATAATTGTTCAATATAACCATAATAACTCGAACTCACCGCTTCCGATCACCATCCTGTGAGTTCGTCCAATAGTTACATTTGGAATCATGTCTTTCTCTTCTTAAGCAATAAGAGGTTAAAAGGGCAGAAACTTAACTTAAACTTGATGGAGCTTATAGTATTTTAGTATGTCTTGTCAATAACAAACAGTTTCCTTAAACACAAGATGTTGAACCAAGAAGAAACAATTTGAAAATTCCAATGCAATAATAGAACCAACGTTACACTAATTTATCTTACAATTAAATACCCATCTATACTTTTTCTTCTCTCCCAGACTCATATAAACAAGAACCACACCCATACAAAACATTTCCAAAAATTCTAGCTTCAAAACAGCCAAACATCACGTAACTATCCAAATACGATTTTTCCAGCCGTCTATTCGTGTTCTTGCTTATATAGCGTAGCTATAACTTTGACTCACTCAATAAAATAAAGGGTGAGAATTATTACCTCCAAACAGCAGCAATACCACCTAAAAAACGAGACTCATTCACCATGAAGAATCCTTCAAATCACAACCAACAAGGAGGAAAGAAGTAACACAATCTCTATGAACGTTCCGAGGGTGAAACCACGTTGAAATCTTGTACATCTTTGCTTGGATGATAGGATAACCTTTAGATAGGATTTAGGTCAGTTTTCTTCTTATTTGGTCGAAAAAAATGAGATAAAACGAAGATAAATCAAATCTTATAAAGCTAACTCGACATAAGGGATAGGGGCCCACCTTCACGTGCCTGCTTATGTAGTCTCACTAAAATCTGAATATCTCTCAATTCTGAAGTCGTATGGACAAATGGTTTAGTGCGTTGGAAAGTAGACTCGTAGACCTTCAATATGGTATATTGGGGTTCTTCTAAACCTTTATATAATGGGATAAAAGCTCTGAGACATTTAACCCAAATTTCAGAAAGTTTATCAAAGAACTTACTCTAACTTTTGCCGACTTTTTATTTCCCAACTTGCTTGACTTCAAAACTTAACTTACGATCATTGGGCGACTATATCACCTTATAAAACATCCCTATTAGCATATAATACACTATTTGTCTTACCCCAAAGGTACTAGATAACTTGAACTTTCCGAACGGGTGGGGTGTTAGAAGAGACATTCTTTAACTCGAACTTGTTTAAGGGCATCCTTGACCAATAACGTTAGTCTAATTCTTTGATTTTTTTACCTCCACTCTGCAACCTTATTCTCCTGAAATGATACACCAAGTCATATAAGCCTCATACACTCATGCAATGATACACATATTATGCGAAAGAACCACGGGGTCTCACAGTAGAGTCCTCAGTACTTTATCAACAAGTTCCTCGGTAGTGTATATTTTTTCCAAAGACACCAGTTCATTCTTAATCATATTGAAGTGATTCACCACTCTCCATCTTAAATGCTTCATATTCAGTGCATAGTCTAGCAATTTTAAATTTTCTTACTTGGAGAGTTCCTTCATGTGCATTGACCAATGTGTCCCAAATTTATTTCGATGTAGTACAATCAGAGATGTGATTGAAATCGTCAGGTCCAAGTCCACATACAAGGACACACTTAGCTTTAGCATTCTATAATCAGCTTCTCCATATTGAGCCTTGGGCTTTGGAATTACTTTTCCTTCAACATCCTTCATCATAGGAATAAGAGGACCATCAGTAAATCTCATCCATAATTCATAGTCCTGGGCTTGTAGAAAATCCTCCATTCTTGCCTTCCACTATGCGTAGTAATGTCCATTGAATAGTGGTGGCATGTTGATGTGTTGACCTTCATCGTGTCCAAGAGGAGGTGCATAATTCATAGTTATCTTATCTTGAGTTATTAGACTCTTCTAAGATAACCTGCTCTGATACCAATTGTTGGAATACTGACCCCAAATTTGCCTAAGGAAGATGTATATTCTATCTGTTCCTTTGCAGATTACATTAGTTAAGTTATGTAAAGCAAATAAAGCAATGACACAATATTTTATCATGGTAAATCTTGGCTCATAAAGGGTAAAAAACCACGACCTACACCTCGGTAGGATTTAACTCCATTTCATTAAACTTTGAGCCTCAACAAAAGATTACAACCCTATGTAACCTAATGAATTATAAACTCTAATTTCTAGACGTCAACAAACAACTAGATCATCGACCTCACTTCAAGTTATGAATTCATATTACAACTCTAGCAATCCTAGGAACTAACTCTAATTCATAAACTCTAACACTGACCCCCCAAGGTTTATGTTCCCAAGTCTCTAAGTCTCCCCAGCTTGAAGACTCTATTCCTACTCCAGTTTATACTTCACTGGATCTAGAAAGAATTAAAGATACAACCCGATAAAAACTCAATGCAAGTAAACTTGACTTAAGAACTATAAAGCATAAGCCTATGACTATGGATCGGGTTCTTCAATCTTGTTTCCTTGCGTTGACTGCACTTCGTAATTAGAAATCACTCAAATATGAACTCCCTCTAGTTGATTGTATTCTTCTTGTAACTCTCTGTTTAAGTGCACAAACTTCTTTGGAGAAAATCTTTCCCTATTTATAGATTAAGGATCTTTCCTTCTTCAATTGGATCTCGGTTACGTTTGTAGTGGTTCCTACTTCTTGTAGGATTAGGCATCCTATTTTAACTAGGTTATTGATTATGTGCTTCCTCTTCCTTGTAGGACTCCTTTATAAAAGGAAACTTTCTATATTGGTTTCTTGTCAAAAAAGCAACCCATCTACCGCTTTATAACTTCTAATTCACGTGGTTGATGTTCTCCTTATCCAGTCAGATTCGGTCTAAAAGGAATACTTCGGCGCAACCTGCTCCTTTCATCTATTCCCTTATTTGTCAATCATCAAAATCTTTCTCGATCTAACAGTTCCACTTTTGATCATTTTGATGTACTTTTGGATATTTTGATGTATATTTACCTATAGACAACTCTTTTAAGGTTATTATGGCTATGAAGCATGTTTTATGGAGGTTAAGTTGATCTTTTGTAAAGCTTTTTGGTGTTTGTTATGGAAAATCTTATTGATGTTTAGTACATACTATGTGAGTTTGAGTTGTTTTATTAGATATAGCTTCATATGGGTATGAGCTATTTATTGATGTATAGTATGTGGATGTGAGCTATTTTACTGATGTAATATGTGGGTGAGCTGCTATTTTGCTGCTTCCAGTGCGATTAATCTCCACGAAGCGGAGCTGCTGTTATATTATAAGATTTTGCTCTTTTAATTTCTGTTGTTAAAGAAAAAAGCATACAAGTTGCTCTATTATCTGTAGGTTACAGTAGCATTGAAGCAAGAAACATGAGTTTTGCCAATTGTACATTGGTGTTGCTTTTGTGCTCCATATAAACATCTTCCAGAGCCATTTGTTTTGCCAATTATACTAGCTTTTGAAGAAAATCATAGCACTTTTATTACACGTCCCTGTGCCAATATAGTTCTTTTGTTTTCGTTAGTGTTTGTTCTTCTCCAATTACGTCCAAAAATTGTCAATTAGCAGCAGAAGTTACGTCTATAAATATTTTGGAGTATCAAGATACGTTTGCAGAACTAACATACAATTATTCAATAACTAATTTACAATCTTTCATTACCATTTACTTAAAAACTTCTTAACAATAGGTCGTTATCAACCCAAAGAAAACTACATTATGATCTCAAAATGACTCCTGCAACCAACCAAAGTACCCAAAATCAACATATGTAACAATCACTACATAAAGAACTCTTTATAAATCCAAGATAGGATCACAACAATCAACAAAACTCGATATTTTCTCCTAATTTTTTTCTTTTCTTCATCATGTTGTCTTATCCTTTTTTGTAATCCCGAAATAACAGTTCTAGCGTGTTCGTTATAATCAATTTCTCACCACTTGAAAAACTTGCATCCGGCCTATTTAAGAAGCAACAAAATAATCATAAAGTTGTATCTTGAATGCTAGAATTTAAACCAAAAAAAGGTCATCTAAAATGAAACCTTACCCGACCATCTTCACATCCAAGAAATCAGCGACCTGGGTTGTTTACAGACCAAGAAATTTTCATTAAAGCTATTTTTCAACAATGACAAAAAAAAATTGATGCCATTTTAATGAGCAGAAAATTGTGAAGAAAGAGAGGAAGATGACAATAACTGTTATAGAAATTAGAAAGAAGAGAATAAAGGGGGATTTTGATTTAAATAAAATAAAAAAAAATAAAAAAATATATATATATATATATATCTGAAAGAGAGTCATTAAGGGTAGAAGTGTCATTTAAGCATTTTTTGACCGTTGTGTGCCCTTATTTTTACCACTGACACGCCTAATTGAAGTGTGTTTCATGCACTTTGCCATGTAGGATTTGAGTGTTTAACTGTTAAATTTTTGGATAGTTGAAGGGCCTACTTGTGCACTGCAAAGTTTAAGGTCATAGTTGTCAATTGATGTCAAGTTAAGAGTCATATTTATGTATTATGCCAAAATGAAGATATGGTTATTAAATGAACTTGTACCTTTTAATTTATTTATCTTGGGGAAAAGGGTCAAATATGCCCCTAAATTATGCGAAAATGTCTAGATATACCCTCCGTTTGAAGTTTGGCTCATTTGTGCCCTCGCCGTCCAACTTTTCACCCATATATGCCTTGTAGACGTTAGTTGCTTTGCTGAAAATAACCAACTCATTTTTCTTTCTTTAAATAACAAATGAAATTGCCACATCCTCTTTTAATTACCACATGTCATTTATTTATATTAAAAAATGAATACACCTCTTTTAAATAGAATATCCGACCCGTAAATCCTATCCGACCCAAATTTCTTTGGTGGATTTTTCACATAAGCCGATAAATCATATCTGACCCAAATCCCTTTGGTCGGAGAAACGCCATCTCCAACCAAACCCATCGCTTTCTCCTAAAAGAAAAACACCATTAAAGGTGAGCTTCGAGCTCTAACCATGAGCAAACAATAGAGCTCCAATGAGCTCACTAATTCGCACAACCTCGGACAAACAGCCACCAAATAGCTCCGACCACCACGAGCTCCAGAACACCACCCCCAAGGTAGCCGACAAAACACCAACCCACATACCTCACTGGTCTGGCAAGACAACTAGCAAACGACCCCAAAATAGTTGTATTTCAGATGTCAAATGTTATCTCATTTTAGATCTGGTCGGAGGAATTGAAACTCCGGCCACCTTGGGTCGGATATGATTTACGGGTCGGATATCCTATTTAAAAGAGGTGTATTCACTTTTTAAATATAAATAAATGTCACATGGTAATTAAAAGGGGATGTGGCAATTCCATTTGTTATTTGAAGAAAGGGAAAATGAATTGGTTATTTCCAGCAAAGCAACTAACATCTACAAGGGCATATATGGGCGAAAAGTTGGACGGCGAGGGCACAGATGAGCCAAACTTCAAACGGGGGTATATCTAGATATTTTTGCATAGTTTAGGAGCATATTTGACCCTTTTCCCTTTATCTTATAAAGTTGAGTTCAACCTTGTCCTCTCTTTATGGGAAAAGGTCAAAGGAAAAGTAAAAACCTTTAAATACAATGTCCTTTTAGAATATGAAGACAAGTACGTATGTATTTATTATAGTGCTCTTTTATCTTCCTTTTACTAGATATTTATAGTCATTTAAATATATTTTTTTGTCATTTGATATGGCATCCATTCCTATTTACTAAAGGGAGTAAATATTGTACTTGTATAATGGATTGGAATAAAAAAGTTTTTCTTATTCCAGACATGTGAAATTTATATAATTTATTTTTAATCTGGTCAAAACCTTTTGGGTTGTAGATTTTTTTTTTTTTTTTTAATTTATTTTTCACAACCATATGTTGATATTTGAGTATATACATTATGGTTTAGATAAAAAAAATTATTTGGTCTTGATAAATTCGTTTAGTCGTTAAATTCCTTAAAGAACTTTTGTCTTCTAACAATAATAGTGACATATGTTGTCACACTGAATGGTATAACCATTCTTATTATTTTCTTGTTCCTATTTTAGACATGGTTGAACAGGAATAAACCCGAATTGATCCTAGTGGGAGTTTTCAAAGTTGAGCAAAGGGACAATGTAGAAGAGCACATCGTCATAGGACATATTTTCGAGATGAGAATCATACAGATTGGTGTTCCAAGGGCGACACAAAATTTGTTAAGGAATCAAAGAGTTATTCAAAGGAAAAGACAAAAGGATTTTAAAGAGTTTAAGTCTTTGAAGATGTTTCCTAATATTTCAGCGCGTGATTTGATTCACCTTTTTGAATTAAAATGGGTTGAACTGACTGATTATGAGGAAATTTTGAATTGAAAAGTCTTAACTTATTTAACAGATGCTCTCTATGAACCTTAGAGTAGTAGATTGACTGATCTTTATCCTGAGATGTGGCCTAATCAGCTTTTTAGGGTGTATATATGTTGTCTTCAAGACTTGTGGTAGGATTTTAGTCTTTAAATGACTTGTAACTTGTTATTGCTTATTTTCTTTTCAATATATAAATTATGTAGCTTGGTTTTACTCAATATATGTTATCAGACTTAAAAATCCATGTTATGAAAGTCTTCAATATATTATTATATACACATTAAGAATTTAGTTTCAAATTTTGATTAAATATTTAATTTGTAGATGAAGATTGGATGCTTACTGTCTTTTCGATTTTATATTAAATATGAAACCTTTATGAGAATTGATTTGCTTGAATGTTTATGTCACATGCATAATTGATTAAAAATTATTGTCTTATTATATCTCAAAACAAGATATGGCATCAAAAAGTATTATTGATGATTTAAATAAAGGTGAAAAGTTGAACGGTGATAATTACATCATCTGGAGTCATAATAAATGGTATGTACTGAAAGAGAAGAATGATCTCGAAGGTATAAATAATGTTTTGAATCAACCAGAAGAGGGTAACACTGCACAACACAGAAGAGATCTTGAAGCTTATAAGCTTGGAAAAAGCTAATCCACTACACATGGAATAATAGTTAATTTTGTAGTTGATGACCTCATACATGAATGCGAGGAATTCCCTACGGCTCATGCTATGTGAGCACATCTACGAGGAACGTATAAGAGTATGTCTGTGACCCACCTCCGACAATTAACTATCATATTTGAAACTTACTAGAAGCATCATGATCAAAATGACAAAAAATGACTCAACTCAAGAGTGCTGACCATGTTCTTTCAGATGAACAACAAATTCAGGTAGTAATTCGATCTCCTCCTAATAATTGGAAATATTTTAAGGTTAACTTGACAATATCAAAATGATAGCATCAAAACTTTTTCTGATGTTGCCCGCCATGTTGAACTTGAAGATGAGCGGCTTGGTGCTACTAAAGTTGTTTCTAAAGCCTTTGTGGCAGAGTCAAGTGGTACAAAATCTTTAGGCTTCAAGCAAAAGAAAAATTGGAAAAGAAATGGAAAAGACAAAGAGACCGGAGAAGGATCCTCTAAGAAAAAGAAGAAGTCAAATTTCAAGAAAGGAAAAAATAGTTTTTCAAGAAGAGAGATAAAAGCAAAATGAAGTATTATAATTGCCAAGTGCTAGGGCATTTCGCTCGTGACTGTACTGAGCCAAAAAAATGTAGCATTTCTAAATGTATCTCTTAGTGTTATGTATGTTTCTAGCACTTCTTTACTAACTGAATCTTAACCAATGTGGATTGTAGACTCAAGATCCACCGACCACGTTAGTCGAGATATAGAAGCGTTTGTGGAGTTTTGTCAAATTTCATCTAAATCAAGGTGGATCTACGTAGGAAATAATCATAAATTAGAAGCCAAAGGGATAGGCACTTGCAAATTAGACTTGTGTGGTTGTCGTTCTTTGATGTTGCATGATGTCCTATATGCTCCAGAGATTCGAAAAAACTTAGTATCTGGTGCTTCATACTTCATTACATTTATTGATTATTTCACGTGCTTTGATTATTTCTATTTGATTTCTCATAAATCTGAAGTACTTGAGTGCTTTAAAAGATATATGAATGAAGTAGAAAATCAATTAGATAAAAGCATAAAAGTTTTAAGAACCGATCCAGGACGTGAATATTTGTCAACACGATTTGAAGAATGATGTACTAAATAAGATATTATCATACATTTAACTACTTCTTATACATCCCAACAAAATGGTGTAGCTGAAAGAAGAAATGGAACAATATTGGATATGACAAGATTAATGATGGTGCAAACATATTTATCTATCTTTTTCTGGGAGATGCATTATTGACTGCAGCCTACATAATGAACAAAATGCCTTCTAAATCAGTGTCTTCCACTACATATGAACTTTGAACTGGTCATAAAATAAATCTGAATGTTCTACGATCATGGGGTTGTGCAACATATATTAAAGATCATTTTGGTGAGTTTAGTAAACTAAGTCCAAAAGGAAAGAAATGTATCTTTATAAGGTACTTTGAACGCTCCAAAGGGTATATGCTCATTGGTGAACTAGAAAATGAAAGTATTACTGAAATTGTATCACGGGATGTCAAATTTTTGGAAATAGATTTTCCCAAAAAGAGTGAAATAGTTGAAGTTTAGTGTAACATCTCGCAATTTGAGAGAACTAGAAAGAAGTTTAAAAATATGGAAATAGTCATTCTTGTAAAGTATAAGGAAATCTGGAAAATTTTAAGTAAATAAAAATTGAGTTTTTGGTCAATTTCAAACGACCATAACTCCTAGCTCAGGATGAATTAGGTGTAGTTCCAGATATGGTTGGAAAGCTCTTGGAACGATCTTGCCAACGCCACCAAGTTTGCGCGATTCCGAGTTTGTATGAGTAAGTTATGCCTTTAAGAAGTTGAGCTGTTGGATTAAGGAAAGTTCAAATCCGGATTTGTGATGGGTAAACTAGTCTTTTCCTTACCTGATTTGCCTATTTCGTTTTTAGGAATTAATTGGGGTAAAACAAGACTTTATTCAGTTTAGAAAAATTAGACTTTACGCTAGGGCTTGGAGAGGGAAAAAAAGAAGAGAAACGAGGAGATAAATCAAGAAATCGCTAAGAACGTTCAAGTTTTGCGAGTGGAATTCGTTGGGGGTGATCCCTACAAGGTATGCGATATCACATAGTGTTGGGTTAGTTCACCCACACGCCAAACTTGTTTCAATTCAGAAAAATTGGAATTGTTTGAATGTTAAGAAAGTAAGGTTCTTGAAGAACATTGTTGAATTCTTGTTGGTTAATTGTTGAATGCCTAGTGTTGATTTGATTCGTGTTTCTCGATTTTCTTTTTGAGTTAAATCTATCATGTATTGAGGGTATAAATGATCCTAAGTGTTTGGGGAAAGAACCATTGAAGTTTAGAGGGTTTAGAGTTGAAAAACGGAGAAGAAAAGTCGTCAGAAACCTGGGGAAGGGAGTGGGGAGTCGTGCCAGCCAGCGCGCCCCAAAGCAGCCCTTGAATGTTGAGCTATGGGGCTACGAGCCAGCCAGAGCACCCCAGATTGTCCTCGGAATGTTGAGGGCTGTCGCCCCGCGCCTCTCGGAGCGCCAGGGACGCCAGGTCTCCCTATTCGTTCCCCACATTTTCGTACTTGTTCCTTAGCAATGTACCTATGTTTCTAAGTTGATTCCAACACTCTAAGGTACATCTAAACATCATGAAATTATCCATAAACATGAGATCATGAACCTTGAATCCATAATTCAATTCAAGGAAAGTTAGGATCAAAGTCAAGAGCCAAGTCTAGGAAGTTCTCAGAGTCTTTTGCAAATGCTTTTAACCTTGTTTTAAGACTTAAAGTTCAAGTTGAGTAAAGAGTAAATATTAAATCTTGAAGTTCATTTCTTCAAAAGTATATGGGGACTATGTATTCCCAAAGGGTTTAAGATGTTTTCACATTTAAACAAGAAAGGAAACCTTGATTTCCAAAGAGCCTTCGGGCTAGTTTTCAGAAAAGAGTAAATGCTTTCATAATTAAGCAAGAGGGGAAACTTTGATTTCCAAGATAGACTTTGAGCTAAGTTTTTGAGCAATTACAAAAGAAGTATGTTTTAAAAAATGTAAGAGCTAGTATATTTTGGGAGTAGTATTGAGCTCTGAATTGGGGGCGAGCATGAGTTCAGATAACTCACGTCTCCATAAAACCATGTAGCCACCATGGGTAGAAAAGGGTCATACTTTTTAGATGAACCCTTTTCGCAATAGACTAGTGGATCCACTTGGTAGTTCACGTCCTATACCTCTGGCCGGATATAGGATGCGCTGGCAGCGTGAGGTAGATCGCTATATTATCACTATAGCTCTTATGTGATGGTTGTCGGTTAGAGAAACTCCCACAAAAGTTATTGTATTTTTATATACATCAGTTTATTATATTTTTACATACATCTCAGAGTTATATGTATATTTGCATACACACAAAGTTGAGATCATATTTTTTAAACAACTTTTCTTTATATTGCAATTGTTTTAAATTGCTTTATATTGAAATGAGTTCAGTTATGTTGAGTTGAGTTGAACCAGGTAAGTTTTTCAGTTTCTTTCAGATCCCTTTTCAAGCCTATATTGTTTTAGCTTCCCAACTCGCATACTCGTACATTCAATGTACTGATGCCAGTTGGTCTGCATCGTCTTATGAAGCAGACACATGTAACCAGGATCAGTATCCAGTGCCTCGTTGATCCAGCTTGAGCATTCAGAGTCTGTTGGTGAGCCTACTTGCATTCCAGAGGACTCTTTTATTCGCTTTCTAGCTTAGTTCATTAGGATGTTGTGGGGTTTTTCCCAAGATCCATCTCAGATGTTTTAGAGGCTTCATAGACAGTTAGTAGTTCAGTTGTCTTTACATTATCGTTCACCTGTTGTTTAAAGACAAAGTTGTCATTTTCGCTAAACTATTATTTGTTAAGTTATGCACGAGTTATACTTTCTTATGTTTAAATCTTTCGCTGAGTTAAGTAAGCCAGACCAAGGGTTCGCTTGGGGCCAGCAATGGTCTTCGAGTGCCAGTCCCGCCCAGGGTGTAGGCTCGGGGCATGACATTTAGTCTTTCTATGAAATGTTGAATTCTGAAGATCAGATAATATTGTCAGACATACTTGATAATTCACTGGGTCAAGAAATGATTACTGGTCCAAGTGGGAGTTATAAATCCCAAAATCTCATAGAGGAATCTGAACTATAATTACGTAAAAGTGCAAGAAAAGGTGTACCTAAATGATCTTATGAGATTGAGGATTATGTTTTCTTGGTATCTCCTATAGAATTGGATGTACCTAATTTTGTAACTAAGGTTTTATCGAGCCCTAAAAAGGATGAATGGTTAAAAGTGGTGAAAGAAGAATTAGAGTCCATGAAAACCAACAAAGTCTGGTATCTAGTTGACCTTCCTAAGGAACGTAAATCTATTTAGAAAAAATGGATTCCCAAAGTTAAAAGCAAATCGGATGGGTCAATAGAAAGATACAAAGCACGATTGGTGGCAAAAGGTTTTACTCGAGAAGTTGGAATACACTATGAGGAAACTTTTTCACCAGTTGTGAAGTTTACCTCCATACGATTACTTTTATCTATTGTTGCGTGTTTAGATCTAGAATTACACCAATTGATGTAAAAACCACTTTTCTCAATGGAGAATTAGAAGAGAAAATTTACATGGAACAACCAGTAGGTTTCATTGTCAAAGGCCAAGAAAAAAGTTTCTAAATTGAAAAATAATAATTTATGGCTTAAAGCAATCTTCAAGGCAGTGGTACCTGCGATATCATAAGGAGGTGATATCATTTTATTTCACTATGATAGATGAAGACCATTGCATCTATGTGACAAATTTCAATGAAAAATTTGTAATTCTTTCTCTTTACATAGATGATATTTTATTTGGAGTATGTGAAAACTGTCAAGTTATGACTTTTAAAATCATTTGATATGAAAGATATGAGTGAAAAAAGCTATATATTGGGTGCTAAGATCCAAAGAGACCGTTCCAAGAAATTTTTGAATTTGTCTCAAGAAATATATATAAAGAAAATATTGGAACGCTTTCGAATGAATAGTTGAAAATCCATGGATACTCCTGTAGCAAGGGGTGAAACTTTTAAGCCTTGAAATGTGTCCAAAGACTGAAAAAGAAAAGTAAGACATGTCCCGAGTTCCATATTCTAGTGCTGTCGGGAGTTTGATGTATTCTATGATGTGTACTCACCTAGACATTTGTTATGCCATAAGTCAGGTTAGCAAGTATCAATCCAATCTTGGGAGAGATCATTAGAAAGCGGTAAAGAGAATATTTCGATACCTGAAGGGAATTGCAGATTATCACTATGTTATAGTTGATCTTATTTATTCATGTGAGGTTATACAAATGCTTATTCAGCTAGTGACCGGTGTGATAGAAAATCAACCTCCGATTATTCTTTCTTACTTAATGGTGGTGCTATTTCATAAAAAAGTAAGCAAAAACTTGCACAACTCTTTCAACCATGGAATCTGAATTTGTGGCTGGTGTATCTGCAGTACAAGAAACTATTTGGTTAAAGAGATTCTTTGAGCATTTGAACATTGCAAAGAATTTTAAGGGTCCCATGATTCTATATTGTGACACTCAAGCGGCTATGGCACACACGAAAGATCCTAAGTATCATTGCAACATCGTAGCACATGTTTCATCTGTTAAGCGATAAATGGGTTAGTGAAAGAATGGTTCCCTGCTTCTTCATTGTGTGAGACTTCGAAAAATAAAGTTAACTTTTCATTGGAATACCTTTCGACCTTTTATTGTTTCTTAAAGTTTCGATTGATGTTACTACTTTAGCATGTTACTAATAGCCATGAGTGATTTAACAATGTAGTGAATGACTAGGAAAACAGTTGATTTGGAACAGACAGATTCGAGTGGAAATGGAAGATGATTAAAATAAATAATTTAACTCGTATACACAAGCTGACTATTACACTCGAGTGTAATTGTGTATATAAATCTAAACATGAACTCGAGTTCACCTCTTGAGAGGTTGAGGGATCGAATAAGCAACTACTAAAGTAGTGGATGCAGTCTAGAGTATTGTGAGTAACATTATTCTCATATAAGTAGTGAATTCCTTTCACATGTGATTGAATTTATATGTGGGGCATGTAAAACCTTAAAGGTATGCTTTTGATGCTCACAGGTCGCACGAACTATTTATCGTATGAATTGTGTTACACTGGCTTGGGTCTTTTCCACCATGTGCAACGTGGGAAATGTAGGTTTTGGGTCGTGGATCATGTATCACCCATGTGGACCGATCCAACCCGAAGTTATTTTATGAAAAAAGAGAGATAAGAGCAAGTTTTAAAAAAAGAAGGTGGAAACAGTTACATAGTAATTGCTCCACCGTAAATAAACTTCTCTTTTTATCTGAGTGTTTAAAGAACGCTCCTCAGAAGTAAGAAAAAGAAGAACACAAAAAACAAAAAGAAAAATAATAGCAGTGAAATTTTCTTGAATCATTGACATTAATACATCCAACAAAAGGACATTTAGTTTGTGAAACGTTGTCGTTGTTTTCTAGTGATACAAAGAAGGATTTGGAGCAAATTATTCGATTCGTGAATTTTATTCCGCTGCAACAATCAAAGGTACACAAATCATGTACGGGATGTTGTTTAAATCTATCAGTAAGGCATCATTTAAGATCCAATAAAGAATGGTAACCGGTCAAACTTAAATTAAATAATTAAGGTCTAAAAAGATGAAAAATATATATTTTATAAGTATTTTCACTATATATTTAAAAATACATGATATATCTTAATATGAGAAATAATTTTTTATATATAATTGTATTAATCAAAACATGGGGAAACAAAAACTGATTTGAAATGGAGCCAAATGAGTTTGAATTTAAACGAATTTTTATGATAAAGGAAATCATTAATTAAAGGACTAAACCTCATATCAAAATCTGGAACATATTCTCTGTAAACCAAGAATTTACATTGGAAGAAATACCACCTTTTATTTGAAAAATACCTTGACTTCTTAAGAAAATTTTGATTATTTTAGAAAGAAGGTTCTGTTGAACTGCAAAAATATTGGCTAATCACATTATTTAAAAATACTTAAAATATTATATAAGATCTCTATGTGATTTAATAATATCAATAAAGGAAACCATTAAATCAGACAACTCAAAAAAAAGAACTAAAAGAATAGCTAAAGAAAAAGATTAACTCTTAAGACTTATAAAACAATTCCCCAATTATCCTTTTTAAGGTTTAAACTTTCTACAATTAACTCTCCTAATAATCAAACAAGCAGTCACAAATAGGAAAAAGAAAAGTAGAAATTATAAAATTATTACCAAAATGTATCTCTAATAAAGGATAAAATAATAATAAAAAGAATAAAAGAGAAAATAAAAATAATAATGAAAAAAGAATAAAAGAGAAAATAAAAATAATAAATGAAAAAAGAATAAAAGAAAAAATAAAAATAATAAATGACAAAGAACAAAAGAAATTAATAATAGGACAAAAACAATATATAAGAAAAAAAATTAATAATAAGATAAAAAACTTGGGCTGAGGCGAATTACGCCTAAATTTAAAAGGGTTGGAGTGAAATTGGGACTAAATTTAAAGAGGGATTGAGGGAAATTAGGCCTAAACTAAAAGGGGCATGAGCTGTAATTTATTTTGGGCGAATGCGTATTTTTTGCAAGGAAAATTGTGCATAATTTCAAACTATTAATTTAAAATAAATAATATAGTTACTGTTTCATTTATTTCCTTTGAGTAGCTACAGTTTCAGACAGTTTGCTATTAATGGATCCCACGGATTTGTATAAGTAAAAAAAAAACTGAAGTTCCTTTTATACACCACCACCGTCGGCACCAGCGTTCATGATGAGATCTAAGATGTTTCTCTTCTCGGCAAGTTTGGCAAACAAGAGAGGCCAGTAAGGCTCGACTGTGACATTTGCTGCTTTTACAAGAGAAGAAATCTTCTATGCGGTGATGGTGAAGTCATCGTCGTGAAGGATCAAACAAGCGTAGGTACTAGCAATTTCTCCGAGCGTCATTTTCTACTCAATCGAATTACCTCTTCCTTAAAGGACAAGAAAATGGCGGTCTGCTTCTTCGGTTGTTGTTACTCAGTTCTTGATGCTTATTTGTATAAATATATATATACAAATGAAAGCAGTTATTTTCTATCCCCATTTATGTAACACTCCGGAAAATTTTGAGCTAAGACTCGAATCATCCTTCGTTGCGAGTAAGATTTTATCGAGTAATTTAAAATTTCTTAAGTGTTAAGGTCACTAGATGTAGCACCTTGAGTTCCAAAAAGAACTAAATTGGAAATAGCAAAATCTGAATTTTAGAAGTTATGCTTAAGTTATGAGTTTTGGGACAACTTCAAATGACCATAACTCTCAGTACATGATGAGTTAGGCTGGCTACAAGATAGCTAATGAAAGGTCTTCAAAATATCTTTCCAACGACACCGAGTTTGCTAAATTTCGACCTAGTAAAAAGTTATGACTGATTTACTAACGACGCGCAAACCTGGCAGCAACTCCGCGATGGCTCCGCGTTACGGAGCCAATACGGACCTCACTGCCTGCTCAAAAATTATTCCAAGTCCCAGCTCATTTTATTTATTTCTTTAGGGGTATTTTAGTCCTAAAATCCCATAGGAGGTCAATTAAATTGCCCCAAACGTGTAGAAAAATCCATTTTCATAAATCAAACCCTCTCATCTACTCAAAAAATTCTACGCTCAAGAAATTCAAGAAACGCTAAGGCTAGAGTTCTTCTTCCAAGATTTTCCTTCAAGTTCTTCAAGAAGATGGTTCTTTCAGGTATGTAAGCTTCCATAGTATTGGGTTTGTTCACCCACACGCCAATCATGTTAATTTCAGCGTTAAATTCGTTCTAGAGAGTTGAAAGTTAAATGTTCTTGATATGTGTTCTTGAATTTACTTTCGTTCTTGAATTGGGCTGAGATTGAGGAGTCCTTGAGATTATTGCATCGATTTATAGAGTTGTTTTGAGTTAGATTCTTGTGTATATGTGCTGGGTATCTGAATCTAAAGAGAAGTTGAGCAAAAGAATCAAATTTAGGCGAATTGGGGGTTAGAAAATGAAGAAGGAAAAAGTCGGGCGAATCTGGCAACCCAGTCCGCATAGCGGACCTGCCTCCCCATTTCATAAATTTTTTCGCATCGCTGAGAGGTAACGGACCCCTCTGCCTCAAAAGTTATTTCACGACCAAATATTAAAATGCATCTCCGCGTCGCGGACTTGCTTTCAGACAGTGATTTCTTGACCGTTTCCCATGTTTAACTATCTAAAAACACTCATAAACATCACAAGATCTTTCCTATCATAAATCACAATCTTAAATTCATAAATCAAATTCAAGGTAGAGTGGAGAGTCAAGTTTTGAGAGTCCTTTCGAACATTTTTGAGAAAGTCCCTTTGAGTCTTTTGAGGAGTCTTCTACAATTTCTAATAACATGTTTCAAGACTCGACCAAGTGAGCATGAGAGTGAGAAGAATGTATTCGTGAGTCTACTTTATCATCACAAGATATTTTCATAATATGAACCATAACTCTTGAATTCATAATTTACATTCAAGAGGGAGTTAAGAGTAGAGTTCAAGAAAGTCTTTGAGTTAAATTGTGGATCCTTTGAGATCAACTATCAATTTGAGCCAAGTTTTGAGGAAGTAAGTATGAGAATGAGAAGATTCATATACATGAGTTCCATATCGTTATGTAGACCCTTAAGTAGAGTCGATTATGCCCATAAATCCCGCATGAACTCCATAAGTTAAAGTATCTTTGAGATGAGTAGTATCTTCAAGTTCTAAGTCTTGAGTATTGAGTTCCTAACACTTTTTAGATTACATTCTTAATCATGGGACTATTACACGTTACCCATGAAGTCCTTGAGTTGAGTAGTTCATGCTCATAATTATGCATAAACCCTATAAGTCGAGCAGTCTGGAGACGAGAAATATCATTGAGTCCTTGAGTTGAGTAGGTCATGCCCATAATTCCACATAAACCCTATGAGTTGAGCATTTTTTAAATAAGTAGTATCATTGAAGTTGTTGAGTTCTGAGTTGTTGAGTTCCGAGTATTGAATTCTATGTATGGTTATTGAAAATCTTGAATTGAGTCGTTCACGTCCATAATTCGGCATGAACCTTACTTTGAGAAGTCGTTTACAAATTTTTCTAAACTTGTTTTAAGACTTGAGAACTTGAGTTGAGAAAGAGTAGAGTTGAGTTCATTTTCTTTAAAATGATATATGGGAACTAAGTATTCCCAAGAGTAAATGTTTTCATATTTAAAAGAGGAGGAAACTGAGATTTCCAAAAGAGTTTTGAGCAGTTTGAGTACCATCTCTTTTAAGAGAAATATTTTTGAGTAATAATCTCAAACCACATAAAGGGTTATGATTTTAAACATATGAGCTGAGTATATTTTGGGAGTAGTATTGAGCACCGATATGGGGACGAGTTCAGATAAATCAAGTCTCCATAAACCATGTAGCCAACGTGGATAGAACGGGTCATACTTTTTTAGATGATTCCTTAGTGCTTTTTAGCATAGACTAGTGGATCCACTGAGTTGAGAGGCCTTATGTCCTGGCAAAGTATAGGACAGTTTTGACAGCGTGGGCGAAACATTGTATCATCACATAACTCATAGTGATATCAAGTTGTCGGTTAGATAAACTCCCACATAATTATATTACTTGATTATATATAAATTGTGTTGTTATTGTATTCTTTGATACATTGAGTTGTTATCTACAGTTTTACAGCTTTCCATATATATTGCATCTTTTACTATTGCTTTATCCTTGAGTATCATGAGTTGAGTACGTTTGAGTTGAGTACGTTTGAGTTGAGTTGAGTATCTTGAGTTAACTACCTTTGAGTTGAGTATCATATCTTTAGGTTTAGTATCTTATTCTTTAGTTGAGTCGAGTATGTGAGTTGAGAAGAGGTAAGTATATACGTTTCCTTTTTATTAAGTTCAAGCTTATGTTTATGCTTTAGAATTACCCCTACATGCTCGTACATTCCACGTACTGAGCTATTTGGCCTGCATCGTTTCATGATGCAGATATGTTCAGGGTCATCAACATGAGCTTTGTTGGTACCACATGAAGTTCGAGTTAGGTATGGTGAGCATCCTTGATTTTAGAGGGTTCCACTTTTACTTTCAATTATATCAGTTGTTAGGATGACGTGGGTCTTTTCCCTACCTCCATCTTTGTCATTTAGAGGCTTCATAGATAGATAGTAGAGTTTCAGAAGTCTGTTCATTTATTTTGTTAAATGTTTTAAAGACTTAAGTTACCTATTTTATGGCGTGTTGAATAATTTATTTTTATTCAAAGTTTTTCATTTGAGTCAAAGCTTTGTAATTGAGTTTCATGAATTTTTATTCAATTTTTAGCTTTGTATGCCTGAGTTAGTCTTCCGCTTGTAGTTAGCCAGGATGAGGGTTTGCTTGGGGACCAAAAATGGTTCTCGATTGCCAGCCACGTCCAGGATGTAGGCTCGGTCATGACAAACTTGGTATCAGAGCACAGAGTTCAAGTGTCCTAGGGTGTCTATGAAGCCGTGTCAAGTAGGATCTTATTTATGGTTGTGAGGCCCCCACTTCTATAAATAAGTGACTACAGACATTTAAGAAATGTTTCCCTTTTTTCATACTCTTAATCGTGCAATAGAGCTATGTCATAGAGATTTATCCATACTCGTGTGTTTCTCAGATTCATTCGACTACCCATCATACTAGAGGTGGTTGAAAAGGAAAGTCAGTTCTTTATCGATGAGTTGTTCTTAACAAGAGTCTTGAGGATGTAATGAGACTCTAGAGGGGCTTGAGAGGAGCCCAGGAGTGAGTTAAGTGTTGAGTTTCAAAGGAATGTGCTCATGTTCATATGAATCGTGCGTTTGAGCTAAAAGCGAGTTGTACTTTCTTCTCTAAGCCTTGTTTCAGTTGAGATCCTTATGATGAAGTATGTTTAGAGCTTGGGTAGTATTCTCATCCAAAAAGCTAGCATGAGTTACGAGATCATGAGCAGTAGTAGTGAAAGAGCCCAGAGTTAGAGGAAAGTATGTAGATGTATAGTAATCTAAGTAAGGGAGATGGTGTTTTATGCTACTATAGTCATGTACCTAGTAATTTAGTAATGAGGAGTTTTCCCTTATGGGTAGACTAAGAAGTGATGAGTTATGAAGATTCCATCATAGGAGGTAGAGTGTGTTGTAGCTAGAAAGGAGTTTGTGATGAAGTGTCATTGTGTAGGTGCTGACCAAGTGTAAGTGTTGAATAGAAGAGCAGGAGTATACATGAGGTGATAGATCTAAGCTAGGCTTATGATTTGGAGGGAGAGCCCATAATATTCAAAGTGTTATAGAACTAATTAGGCAATGATGTATAGTGAATGAGTGAATAGTACTCAAGTTGTGAAGGGAAGTGTGATAGTAAATTGTAAGTATGAAGACTAAGAGGTAAGGATTGACTATTTGTCATGAATTTTAGTGGGAGAATGATTATTAACTTTGTATCTAGTAGTTGTAAGTTAGTATAGTAGGCGAGCAATCATATTGATATTCGGGTTTAGTAACAAACATTAAACTTGAATTTGAGATAAGTGTCATGATCAAAAGAATGGCAACATGAGGGTGATGATGTTAGTCTTGAGACTTGATCTAGAAGACTTAACATAGAGTAGGTGAGTAATTGAGGTGATAAGCTGCAATAAATATGAGTGGTACAAGTGAGAGACCCTAACCTTTAGATAAGGGCAGTGAAGTGTGACTAAGTCACAAGAGTAACAAGAGCATTAAGAGGTGTACCAAGGTGGTATGTTATTAGATGAGGCTCCAATTAACTTAAAATTTTCCATGTGTGCCTAGATAGCATAGTTGAGTTGTCAATGTGTAATAGGTCCATAGTTTTGAAGTGTTAGCTTTAGACCTAAGGGGGAGATGATAAGATGAGAAATCAAGTCAAGTGTTGAGAATTTCTTAAGGAGCTGGTTAGTAGGAGTCCATGGAGTTGTTAGAGCACTAAGCTTAAATGTGGTGTTGTTAAACATTAGGTGTTCTTTATATGAACCCAATGTGGTGGTAAAGAGTAATAGTCTTGGGATGAGACTTCCTTATAGAGACGTATAGAGCCCGAACCTAAGGATTTGGGTTAAGCGTGAATATAGTAAGAGCATACCATTAGACGCATACCTTAGTAAAAGTAACCCATTCCATACCCAGTCCAGCCGTCATTCGAGGACGAATAATCCCAAGGGGGAGATAATGTAACACCCTGGAAAATTTTGAGCTAAGACTCAAACCATCCTTCGTTGTGAGTAGGATTTTATTGAGGAATTTAAATTTTTTCAAGTGTTAATGTCACTAGATGTAGCACCTTGAGTTCCAAAAAGAACTATATTGGAAATAGCAAAATCTGAAATTTTGCAAGTTATGCTTAAATTATGAGTTTTGGGTTAACTTTAAATGATCATAACTCTCAGTACATGATGAGTTAGGTGGGCTACAAGATAGCTAATGAAAGTTATTTGAATTATATTTCCAACGCCACCAAGTTTGCTAAATTTTGAGCTCTTAGTAAAATGTTATGACTGATTTACTAACGATGCTCAAACCTGGCAACAGCTCCATGATGGCTCCGCGTTACAGAGCCAATACGGACCCTCACTGCCTGCTGAAAAATTATTCCGAGTCCCAACTCATTTTATTTATTTCTTTAGGGGTATTTTAGTCCTAAAATCCATTAGGATGTCATCTAAATTTCCTTAAACATGTAGAAAAATCAGTTTTCATAAATCAAACCCTCTCATCCACTCCAAAAATTCTACGCTCAAGAAATTCAAGAAACGCTAAGGCTAGGGTTCTTCTTCCAAGATTTTCCTTCAAATTCTTCAAGAAGATGGTTCTTTCAGGTATGTAAGCTTCCATAGTATTGGGTTTGTTCACCCATACGCTAATCATGTTAATTTCAACGTTAAATTTGTTTTAGAAAGTTGAAAGTTAAATGTTCTTGATATGTGTTTTTGAAATTGCTTTCGTTCTTGAATTGGGCTGAGATTGAGAAGTCCTTGAGATTATTGTATCAATTTATAGAGTTGTTTTGAGTTAGATTATTGTGTACATGTGTTGGGTATGTGAATCTAAAGAGAAGTTGAGCAAAAGAATCGAATTTAGGCGAATTGGGGGTTAGAAAACGAAGAAGGAAAAAGTCGGGCGAATCTGGCAACCTAGTCCGCGTCGCGGACCTGCCTCCCCATTTCATAAAAAAATTCTTCGCGTCACGGAGGGTCACGAACCCCTCTGCCTCAAAATTTATTTCACAACCAAATATTAAAATGTATCTCCGCATCGCAGACTTGCTTCCAGACAGTGATTTCTTGATCGTTTCCCATGTTTAACTATCTAAAAACACTCATAAACATCACAAGATCTTTCCTATCACAAATCACAACCTTGAATTCATAAATCAAATTCAAGGTAGAGTTGAGAGTCAAGTTTTGAGAGACCTTTCGAACATTTTAGAAAAAGTCCCTTTGAGTCTTTTTGAGGAGTCTTCTACAATTTCTAATAACTTGTTTCAAGACTCGAACAAGTGAGCATGAGAGTGAGGATAATGTATTCATGAGTCTACTTTATCATCACAAGATCTTTCTATTATGAACCATAACTCTTGAATTCATAATTCACATTCAAGAGAGAGTTAAGAGTAAAGTTCAAGAAAATCTTTTAGTTAAATTGTGGATTCTTTGAGATCAACTATCAATTTGAGCCAAGTTTTGAGGAAGTAAGTATGAGAATGAGAAGAGTCGTATAAATGAGTTCCATATCGTTATGTAGACCCTTGAGTAGAGTCGGTCATGCCTATAAATTCCGCATGAACTACATAAGTGGAAGTATCTTTGAGAGGAGTAGTATCTTCAAGTTCTAAGTCTTGAGTATTGAGTTCCTAACACTTTTTAGATTACATTCTTAATCATGGGACTATTACACGTTACCCATGAAGTCCTTTAGTTGAGTAGTTCATGCTCATAATTCCTCATGAACCATATAAGTCGAGCAGTTTGGAGACGAGAAGTATCATTGAGTCCTTGAGTTGAGTAGTTCATGCCCATAATTCTGCATGAACCCTATGAGTTGAGCATTCTTGAAATAAGTATTATCATTGAAGTTCTTGAGTTCTGAGTTGTTGATTTCCGAGTATTGAGTTCTATGTATGGTTATTGAAAATCTTGAATTGAGCCTTTCACATCCATAATTCGACATAAACCTTATTTTGATAAGTCTTTTACAAATTTTTCTAAACTTGTTTTAAGACTTGAGAACTTGAGTTGAGAAAGAGTAGAGTTGAGTTCATTTTCTTTAAAATGATATATGGGAACTAAGTATTCCCAAGAGTAAATGTTTTCACATTTAAAAGAGGAGGAAACTGAGATTTCCAAAAGAGTTTTGAGCAGTTTGAGTACCATCTCTTTTAAGAGAAATATTTTTGAGTAATAATCTCAAACCACAGAAAGAGTTATGTTTTTAAACATATGAGCTGAGTATGTTTTGGGAGTAATATTGAGCACCGATATGGGGGCGAGTTCAGATAACTCAAGTCTCCATAGACCATGTAGCCAACGTGGGTACAAAGGTTCATACTTTTTAGATGATTCCTTAGTGCTTTTTAGCATAGACTAGTAGATCCACTTAGTTGAGAGGTCTTATGCCCTGGCAAAGTATATGACAATTCTGAGAGTGTGGGCGAGACGTTGTATCATCACATAGCTCATAGTGATATCAAGTTGTCGGTTAGATAAACTCCCACATAATTATATTACTTGATTATATACAAATTGTGTTGTTATTGTATTCTTCGATACATTGAGTTGTTATCTACAGTTTTACAGCTTTCCATATATATTGCATCTTTTACTATTGTTTTATCCTTGAGTATCATGAGTTGAGTACTTTGAGTTGAGTTGAGTATCATATCTTTGAGTTGAGTATCTTATTCTTGATTTGAGTCGAGTAATTGAGTTGAGAAGAGGTAAGTATGTTTCCTTTTTATTAAGTTCAAACTTATGTTTATGTTTTAGAATTCCCCTTACATGCTCGTACATTCCACGTACTGAGCCATTTGGCATGCATCCTTTCATGATGCAGATACATATATTCAGGGTCATCAACAGGAGCTTCGTTGATTCCACATGGAGTTCGAATTAGCTATGGTGAGCCTCCTTGCTTCTGGAGGGTTCCACTTTTACTTTCAGTTATATCAGTTGTTAGAATGTCGTGGGTCTTGTCCCGACTTCCATCTTTGTCATTTAGAGGCTTCGTAGATAGACAGTAGAGTTTCAGAAGTCTATTCATTTATTTTGTTAAATGCTTTAAAGACTTAAGTTACCTATTTTATGGCGAGTTGAATAATTTATTTTTATTCAAAAAAATTCATTTGAGTTAAAAGCTTTGTAATTAAGTTTCATAAATTTTTATTCAGTTTTTAGCTTTGTATGCTTGAGTTAGTCTTCCGCTTGTAGTCAGCCAAGATGAGGGTTTGCTTGGGGACCAGAAATGGTTCTCGAGTGTCGGCCACATCCAGGGTGTAGGCTCGGGTCGTGACAATTTACACCATTTTCTCTTAAAATCTCTCACCCAGATTTGTTTCCTATCATCCACATTATTTTTGAATTTTGAATTTTCGGTTCTTTTCTCTCCCCATTTACAAAAATTTCTCATAAATTCTCTCACCCAGATTAGTTTCCTCTCACCAACATTATTTTTGAATTTTGAATTTTGAATTGTCACCATTACTCTCCCGAATGTGCTATTAAAATTTCAGGTAACCGCCAAAAACATGTTGAAATCAACTTTATATTTTTTTTCTTTGTATTTTGTATAATATTTTTATTTTTTTTCATGAATTTTCATATACATATACATATTCAACTAATACAAATTTTTATTTATATACATATTACACATATATACATATACAACTGAAAAGCACAACAAAAAGAACATATACTTATACAAATTACAGCTAATATTATTTCTTATTTGCATATAGATTTCACATATACACTTATACAAAAAACACGTACATATACAAATTACAGCTATATGTACATATACAATGGACAAGCCTAACATATACAAATAACATCTAATATACAAACGTAATTATCATAATTAAAGACGAACATGACTGTATACATATACACATATAGAAAAAACTGAAACGTTTTATATATAAATTATCCAATTGTATAAATGAATTTATACAAAATTGAATAATTTGTATATAAATTGGATGTATCTAGCGAATTATACAAATAAAAAACTCCATAGCAAAGATAAAATTTGTTATGGAGCGCAATTATGCAAACTATAACTATAACATACAAATATGATTTTTATGTTTGCTATATGTGAAAGTTACTCTTTTTTGAACTAGTTTGAGCTGGGCTATGAAATTTTAATTTCTTTGTGTTTTGTGGCCCATTTATGTAGTTTCCCCAAAAAAGTTATGCTAAGAGATCATATACTTGAGTACTTTACAATTTCATGAGTTACTTTCAATACTTACTCAAATGCTTTACTTATTTTAATTTACTTCTTTGTTTTATTAAACTAAGTTTGGCAGTTAATTGTTTTAACGGATTTTAAAGAATGCTTAACCCCTCCCTTTAATATAACTAGAATTCTTTGTTAGAATCATTTGAGTTAAGTAGATCATAAATGGAATAATTTTTAGTTAACTCAATTTAGGTGTCCTAATTCACTTTGAAAAATTAATAAAATGACGACTCCTTAAATTAATTTATTTGAAAACCACCAATATGTTGTACTCTAATTTGATCGAGGTTAAAATTGCGATATAATAGGACTCAAATCTCTCAATAGATACTCAATGGTGAGAGTGAAACTTCTTGGACACCATGGATTAGCACTGATTATTTTGAGGTCGGCAGAGAGATCAATCCAGTTTAGAAAACAAATTGTGCTTGAATCACATCCATAAAAAATATTATTCACAAAAACAAAGTAAGCATAACAACTTCTTGCAACTTTTTTCAACTTCATCAGTTTTCAGTAGGATAGTCAATTCCTTTTCTTTGAAGCTTTTTTCGCTACTTGAAGTAATTTCCTATGCCTCTTTGCTACCTTAGATGACTCTTTGAGTATTATGACAGTTTAATCTAGTCATAATGACATATATCTTCATGCAAAAATAAATCAACATGCTACAATAATTTATTCAAAGCATCTTTTTATGACTAATAATTTTACCTAGAAGAAATTTATATACGAACTTCACATGAAATCGTGAAGCTATTTGTCAAACAGATCTGGATACTTTTCAAAATGTAGATTAGAAGAACTTCTCTAATTTTTTATCTTTCAAAATATTTCTAAATTCATTAAAAGTCCTTCTTATACCTGATCAAACAATAATATCACCCTTCAAATCAGGATGCCTGTCCATTGATGTCAAGTTGTAATCTAAAAATTTAATAATTTTAATGATTGCGTGTGTTGAAGACTGTCAAGAGGAGACTCGACAGTAGAAGACAAATGAACAAACCTATCATGAAGGTGTTTTATCATTTGTTCAACCAACACAACTTTATCTACAACATCTACAACTTTATCATCATCTTAGACAGTAGGAGCATCTCCACCTTTAGAATCATTTTGATATTTTATTTTACTTTCTTTTTTTGAAAAAGAATTATCTTTATCATCTAGATTTTTTTCCTTGTGCAGACTTCTTCCTTGTTAATGTTGATTTCTATTCAATGTCTAGGGCTTGAAAATGCCTAACTATTCATCATGACATGATCAACAAACAATGTCAATTTATAATTAATTGATGTTTCTTGTTGTTTTCTTTTATGTAATAATTCTTCTAAATTTTGGAGAAGTATTGCTTGAATCAATATTTCTATTTCTTGAAGTCATTTTATCTACACATATGAAATAAAACATAAATCATCAATTTATATAATTAATAATTCAATAAAATAGAAAAACAGACTACTATAATTAATCAAACAATTATACGAATTCATAATTTTTTATCAAACAGATCAATGAATTGATGCAACAACTTAAGTAGATTGCTACATAATTGCTTAAGTTGTTGCAACGACTTAAGCACTTACTGCAGAAACTATTTAAGTTGTTGTAATAACTTAATAAGTTGATTCATCAACTATTGAAGTTTCTGCAACAACTTAATTAGGAATTTGATGTAACTACTTAAGTTGTTGCAACAATTTAAAGTTGCAACTTAAGGCATTTGCTGCAGCAACTTAAGAATACACAACATTTTCACAGCTTTATAAGTTGTTGCAATAACTTATGAATTATTGAGGTAATTACAAAAAAATTGAAACCTGATGCAGTAGTTGTTTAAATATATTCATGGACTTATTGTGAAAAACTCAATAAATAATTTTTTTTAACAACTGAGTGAGTTATTGTAATAATTTAGCAGATTTATTGCGACAATCTCAACAACTAATTGATTGTTTTTCAACAACTTTAGCTTAATCAAATAACTGCTTAAGTTGCTGTAATAATTTCTTGCTACAAATTTAACAACTGTTTAATTTTTTTTCAATTTAGTTGTGAGGTTCCTACAACTACCTTGGTTGTTGGAAAAAATTAAACAAGTTGTGAGGTTGTTGTAGTAACTATATACCATTTTTACTCTCATTTTTCTCTTATTTCGTACATTATTAATTTAAATTTTCGTGAGATCTTTAATTTTTATCAGTATCACACCACCTTTTTGTTTATTAGGACATACAACAATAAAATATGCAAAATTCATATATTTTTTTCTTGTTTTAAACTATCACCATCTTTCACTCTGAAAACTTGAAACCCAAACTATTTAAGAAAAAAAAACTTTTACCTCTATTCATAATGAGAATGATAGCGTGAGAAGAAAAAAAGGACATGACAAAAACGAAGAACAAAGTGAGTCCCAAACAAACAAAGTAAGAAGAAGAAGACGAAGAGCTTGGAGAATTTTGAGAGAAGAAAAATGAGAAGACGATATCAAAAAGCGAAACACAAAGGGTCTGATTGATTTGAATTAACGGTGCCAGCTCAACAATTGGGGATCCAATAGTAGGGGTGAGGTTTATTTTGTATTTTATAAAAAATACATTTTTAAAATATTACCTTTGACACCCCATTTAACTTAATCTCAATTTAAGTAAGACTTTAATCTTGGCCGGTCAAAGTTGTCACCTTTATTAATTTCAAATTTCAAAAAACTTATTTGACACTCTATACTCATTTTTCTCGACTTGCAAGTCCGAAATTTCATGATTTCATAAACAAAGATTGTAGTTTAATTAGCCATATAAAGCCATAGAAAATCCAAATTTGGTAACATATTTTTTTAGTTCTTTTTTTTTACCCATTCCGAGGAGCTCCCACCTTTTTGCTTTCTTGATGACTCAGACTCATAACCTTAGGATTAAAAGTGAGGAATGCTTATCAAATTTAATAACATAAACAATAGTTTAAAAATAAAAAAAACACATTGTATATCAAAACTTCTTTATAACTATATGCTAAAATAAAATAAAATATCCATTTATTCTCTACATCATAATAATAATAATGACGAAAAATATCCGTTGCTTCTAAAGCAAAATTAGCAAAATATGAATTGTGATTAGATCAAAAGATGGTATGTGATACATTTCATATATTTTTCCATGTGACAAATGAATCCCATAATTTGAACTCTAACTTAAATAAATAGCACGATAGCCATAAGCAAATAACTTAAAATGTAAAAAAAAAAACACATACATATTGATGAGAGAATTTTTTTAATTTTTTACTATATATTTTAGGATTACTTAATTTTTAAATATATTTTTCTCTTACTATATAGCTACCTTTTAGCATATACTATAATTTTTTAACATGTAGATTTTTTTAATTTTAAATATTACAAAAATAATTAAATCATAATTTCATTTCATCAAATTTATAAATGTCAAATTCATGCATTGTATAATAGGAAAAAAAAATAATAAAAAAATAATGATTTTAAAGTAATATATAAATTTAGGAGAGAAGAAAAATAGGAGTTGTAAGAGTGGGCAAACACATTTGTTGGCTTAAAGTAAACGCTAATTTGGTGAATATATAAGCTTAAACAGTTTTGGGTTTGTTGTTGGTTGTTGTAGCTTGAGCATAAACAGCTTCAATGTCGCTATTCGGTGCCGGTGCCACTGCTTCTGTAAACACAAATCCCAATAAGTCTGTCGAGGTATTCTTTCATCAACTTTTGTTGATTTATTTCAAGGTTTTCCAAGTTTCATCCATGGTTATTGCAAGTTTTTGTTTGAATTTAGTAATGTATATTCGAATTAATACGGAAAATCAGTTTTGTTTTGGGGACGGAGGGGTATTGTTTATAACATTTTGGGTGATGTATTTGTAAGGTTCAACAACCTCCTTCTGATTCTGTATCAAGTCTCTGCTTCAGTCCCAAGGCTAATCTTCTGGTTGCTAGTTCATGGGATAACCAGGTTAGTTTGCTTTCTGTTGATATTTACCCCATCTTCATGGGTCCTTTTTACTTTTTGCTTGAGTAGGGACAACTGTGAAATTTAGATAACCCTAATTTGCCTTTAATATACATGAAAGTATATAAATGATTCATATAGTTGAACTGGTAGTTGATTGATATTTCTTTTTGAGCATGAGGAATGTTTGATAAGCATTCGAGCTCTCCAATCATCAATCCCTGTTTGTAGTCTGTACAAATAGGTTGTTTACATGATATTAGAAAAGTTTATAAATCTCTTACTTGGGTAGATAACAATACTTGTGATAATTAAGGGTGACAGGAAATCATGGAAAATTGAATATGTAATACTCTAAATGATTGAAATATGAGGTAATGGGCTAAAAGGCTTAGGGTTGTAGTATAGAGACAAAGAGGTTTATTTTTAGAAGTTCTCTTTTTATTTGTTGAATGGGCTAGATATGGAGGGATGGACAAGGTAGTTACACTACGTATTGGGTTTAATTAGTAATATACATATGCCAGTAAAGATTTTAGGACTGGGAAGAGGGGGGAAACAATATTAAGGTACAACTGCCTCTCTTCAATATCTAGATGATTTTGTTTGTTTGGTGGAACTGGAAATAAATCTTATTCTGTGAGCTTTTCTAGGTGCGATGTTGGGAAGTGATGGGAAGTGGAGCCAATGTTGGAACTGTACCCAAGGCCTCTATATCACATGAACAGCCGGTAATATATGGGCATTTTGCTGGTAAATTTACTCTTTTTTTCTTTATGACTTGGATTTATTAGCTATATACAATCTATTTCTGGCAGGTTTTATGCTCAACTTGGAAGGATGATGGAACAACTGTCTTCTCTGGAGGTTGTGACAAGCAAGTGAAAATGTGGCCACTATCTGGTAGTCAACCTGTAACAGTAGCCATGCATGACGCTCCTGTCAAGGAATTGGCTTGGATCCCAGAGATGAGTCTCTTGGTCACAGGAAGCTGGGATAAGACTCTGAGGTAAGTGGAACTTGAAGTTGAATTTGCTGCTTATTGCATTTCTCAAAAATATGCGTCTTAGGGTCCATTGTTTTTTTAAAATTTAAGAGGGCTGAGTCTTAATAAACATCTGAATGTTCAGATGTTGTCTTTAAGATAGGACTCGGAATGATAAAGAGTGCTTGTTTTTTCAGCATTTGAATGTTTGTAAATTCAATTCTGTTAAACATAATAAATATATAATTCAATAAAAAAGTGATTAAATATTATGTCTACAAATATCAAAGAAAATTTTAACTTAAAAAATAATAAGTTATCATTTAAGATAAATTGTAATATTTGAGGATATAAATGAAATACTATCGCCGCTTGAGAACTGCAGTAACCAAGATTTGATTTGAAAACATGAACTGTATAAAATCAAGGACATATGAATTTCACTGCTTGAGCAATGCAGTAACCCAAATCTGGTTTTAAAAGATCAACTATATATAATCAATCAATAACTGATGAATTTAGGCAACCAAAGCTTTTCAGTCCATGGTCAATCAACAAAAGTCATATATTACATTGTTAACTTGAAATAAGGACGGAGGCTTATGCAATTAAACCAATTATCCTGGTCATATGTCACTCCTTACTCACTAAGAAACATAAGACTTCTCAACAAACCCGAAATAATCACAATTACAATTGCAACATTGTTGAATCTTGCAAGATATGAGGTGAAGGGAAAGTTAAACAACTCTGCAACAGTAGATTGGAGAATTGCTTAGCTGCTGCCACCACCAAAGAAATATCTCAAAGAATACTCGAAGCAAAACCTTTGTAGCTCTCTTCTTCGTATTGAATTAACCCACCCCATCTGAACCCACTATTTTCTTGAAACTGATCAAACCCACTAGTTTTACCGGCTTCTCCTTCTATTTTAGCCACTAGTCTTCTCAAATCATATTTCAAAAGGGGTCTTGTTAAACCCTAATCTCAAAATTGAAATCTACCATTAAACACCCCAAGGGTCGTTATTTAAAAAAAAAAACTACTATGATTAAAATACAGAATCAAGACTAGAGAATGCCGAATACCCAGCCAGGAGTTGATTTCCTGTCAGTTTTTTTTTTTTTTTTGGAACTGGTAACTTTGTGATTTCCTGTCAGTTTAAGAGGAAAAGATTGGGTTTTACTGGTAGATATTTGGAAGGGAGAGATGGCGAAGCGTGAGTTTTGTGAAACGAATAAAGTTAGCCCAACTTTGAGAGAAACAGATGTGTATTTTTAAGTTTTGATTGGTGTTGAAATTTTGGTACTTATCTCATTTATTCAGAACAACTAAGATGTTCTAAAAAGAAAAAACAAATGTACTTAATGGGTTGAGACCTCAATGATTCAGATTCATATCCTTATTAAGTGAAAACAAATGAAGCCTTAGTAGGACCGACTTCATTATTTTCGTGGGTGACTAGAGAATTAGAGTTTCAAATCATTGTTTTGTTAGTCAAAAAAATGATTCACGTAGTAAGCAAGTAAGCATATTGGTGTTAATTTACTCAAAATAGTGCATCTTTCTAGGGTGGGGGTTTCATTTCACTTCCTGCATACTTAAGTCATTACTCTCTATATGTAGTTAATCAAGTGTCTGCTTTCTCTGAGGGTTCTTTTTCTTTGGGTGGGGAGGGGGGGGGGGGTTCACATGCTAATATTTCCCAGGATTCTGTAATAAGCATTGTATATTGCCTTGTAATCCTGGGCACAATTTTTTGGCAGGTACTGGGATTTGAGACAGCCAAATCCAGCACATGTCCAACAACTTCCTGAGCGCTGCTATGCACTTACAGTGAAACATCCTTTGATGGTGGCTGCCACAGCTGATAGAAATCTTATAGTTTTCAATTTGCAGAGTCCTCAGGTATTACTCCTCATTTTTTATGGAATTATTCAAATCATTGGAAAGATTTTAGTGGTGGCCAGCATGCCCTTAATGATGAAGAATACAATTTTACCAGTTTAAAAAAAAAGAGAGAAGATTTTAGCGGTTAGCTGTAAGCAATTAGGTTAATCTTTATCTTAGCTAATTAGTATTGTTGGCTGGCTATACATACTATGACACATAGGAAACACTTGTAGGAGGTATTAATCAAAATAGTCATTAAAATTTAGTCCAACAAAAATATTGTTTGGTTACGTTATTTAACTTAATCCATGGATTATTAGTTATACCTAGGTCTTATTTTATCCCTAGAAAAGGGAGGGATAACTAATCAAGGTTTAACAATCCTTGGATATGACCCCTAAATGACTAAACTATCCCCCATTCTTTTTTCCTAAATTTCTTTTGTAATTTAACTTCCTTTTTTATTCCTAAACTATTCCCCTTTAAGTTTAAGGTATGTTTGACCAACAAAAAATTAAAAATACACTGTGCTATCAAGAATCTCCGTAGTGACACATCACACCTCAAAATTAATAATCATAATTTTTTTTTATATATTTTAGTATTTAACTTGACTAGTTAAATGAAATAGAAAATTCCATAATAACTCAAGGGTATAATAGGAAAGAAGGTTTTTTTGTAGAGTATTAAACCAAATACAAGTTTAGGTGGGAAGCAATGAACCAAACACTTGATAAAAACTAATCCATGTATTACTAAATCTGCATTACTAATCTCTGTATTACTAATCTATGCGTTACTAATCTCTGCATTATGCATTTTTGTACCAAACGACCCCATATTGTACTATTAACTGATGTAATGTAAATTTATTTTATAGTGTAGTGGATATTTTATTTTGATGGTACCTTTTTATTTTGTCCGCAACTCCTAAATAAGCAATTTGTTGTTTGTAAGACAGTTTTATGAAGTTCCTTTATTAGAGATTAAATGCTTTCGTGCAACCATTTTTGTGCATCATGTTTTAAAAAAAATAGAAATCAATAAAAAAAAACAGTGCATCCTAAAGATGCAGTGGTTAAAAAACCAAACTGAAGCCCCTATGCAAAGCTTAAAGAGCATCAAATCTTAAAGATCATCTATACCATTTACATATGCGAATTTACATCAGAAATACATCCATTAAAATTTGGTGTTCAAAGAGGAATGGGGGTCTAAATTACTCCATTTTAAGATCTCTGATTATCCTTCCGGGAGGTCCATAGAATGCTGCCTGGAATAGGATGATACATATTCTTCTAATCGATTTTCTCACCTTCCAACCACATCAACTTACGTGCATCTCTATGAGTGTAAGGCATAATCCACTCTAGGCATGTAGACTCGAGAAGATATCCCAGACAAGATATCCAAGACATTCTTTGCAACAAGAGACGGAGGAAGTAAATTCTTGGAGTCTCATCTCTACTTTACATGTGTAACACCTATTCAACAGGAAAACCCTTCTTCTTTTTAGGTTCTCTTTTGAGTAAAGAAAGCCAGGTAAAGCTGTCCTACTGAAGCAAACTACTTTGTCAGGGCTTTTGTTCCTTTGCGAATTCTTAATCATGTGCCTAGAATTATTCAAGTTTTGTTGGCAAGCCTGAGCAGTGAAAAGATATCTTTTCCACCAATCCATCTCATTTTATCATATGTCAGTCAGTCAGTGTGCATTGTTTTACCTCCTGCAAACTGCTTGACAATGCCATTAATCTTTCCACCTCCCAATCTTGGCAATTCCTCCACAAATTTTCCAGCTTCCACCACTACAACCTGAAAATTTTAGAATCAGGACAAGAGATAAACTGGAAATGTCGGGGAATTCATTTTTAGTGGAGTCTGCCCTATATCCGAAGATATTAATTGCACTAAAAGTACCTTCCAGCAGTTGCAGTTTATTGCAGTTATTCCGTCTGTTCTTTATGGTTTTACTGGAGAGACTAGTTTGTCAACTCTTGGTCTTTCTACAATTTTGGCAGGCAACTATTTTCTATTTTTCGTGGGCCTAAAGTAGTAGAAGGGGCCAGGTCACTCTATGGATAGAGTGATAAAACTAGTAATGTATGGTATAATATTTAAAATAAATTGTTAATATATCCAGACCTTCTAAATTTGATGAAATATTGTCAATATTAGTAAAACCTTTTGAGGGAGCATTTTAGTTCAGAAAAATTGATGTTGAAGGCTTGCAATGTTAACTAAAATAAACATTTAGAATGTTAACAACATCTATTTCATAGATTTTGGTCCATCTCTTTTTACTCTTACTACTCACTGTTTTTTTCTTTTAAAAGGAAAGATCGAGAAAACTTAAGGATACTTTTCTTATTAGTTTTTAGAAAGAGGTTGTGTTTTATATGGAGAAATTTTCTCATATTTGGTTGGTCAAAATGTTTTGGGAAAAAAAGTTTCATAAGTGACATTCCAAGTGCACTGGCTTTTCCAAACCCCTCCCCCCCTCCTAACCCTGACAGTGTTTTGCTAGATTATATATAAATGGTATTGGGATAAAAAAATTTGTTTACTTACAATACACTAGAAAATGAGTAAGAAACCCACCTGGTTCCAAGAAAATGTTTTCTAGATTTCTTCCTACCAAACACACCCTTGTAAAGCCAAGTTTATACTTACAAAAATTTTATTGTGTTGGATATTCAAGTTTTACTATTGCTAGCATTTCCTTCAAATTGCTAAAAACTTGTATTTCCTTAAAATTGTTACAGACTGAATTCAAGAGAATTGTCTCACCCTTAAAGTATCAAACTCGGTGTTTAGCTGCCTTCCCTGATCAACAAGGTTTCTTGGTGAGTAGCTATTTTATAGTGTAGTTTTGTCACTGCATGATCGAATACCTTCTTGTGTATGCTATGGTAAATTGCTCAGTCTTATTTTTTGTCCACCTTATACAAATGCTAGAGTCCCATACCGGGAGTGAGATTAGTAGAATGATCTCAGAGCTCAATATTTTGAGCCGATACAAATTCCTTCTTATATCAAACTAAAGATGAACAGATACAGAGAGCCTAAAAGAGTGTTATTACCTTTGTTTTGGCAAATTCTCCATGCTTATGGTGACAGTGCTCTTGCATAATTTCTTCCGCTGGAGACTGGAGTTGGTTTGCATAAGAAACTTCCTGTTACACGAGAATTACGTGGTATTTGGAGAATTGGATACATACTTGGATCAACGAAATCAGACTGTTCCTCAAAGTTTTAGACCACTTGTGCTGCCTCAAGAAGGAGGTAAATCACTTAGTTGGTTCTCTCCTAAATTGGAAGATGCAAGCTGATATCGCAAAGTCTCTCTGTTTGTGATGCTTGCAATATCTTCTTTATCTGCCCAAGCACTTCATCCATGCACGGGCCTTCTTTTTTTAAATAGCTAGCTATCTTATGAGACAGTCCCAGCTCTTCAAACTCCTTTGACCTCTCTCTAATAAATTTTCTTTTTCCCGTTTCACCTACTGTTTGTTTTGGGGGGAGAGGGTGACGGAGGAAATGATTGGACTTTCTTGAATTATTCAGCAGTCTTGAGAGAAGCAAGCAACCAAGGAAGCTTTCTATCAACAGTGAGCTGACCACTTGTAGATGGTTTGTTTGTAAAGCATTTTGGATCTTTCGTAACAAAGTCCAAGAAAGGAAAAAGTAATGAATGTTACAGGCTGATCCAAGAAAGATACTTTTACTGAGTCTTCCTCCTTGAGAAAAGACACTTCTACTGTAGCTATTTTAGTTATTTTCTGAAAGGGAGTTCTATGGTGTGTTTGGGTTTTACTGTCCAAGGCGAATATTCATGAATGGTTTCCCTATGGTAATAGCTTATTTTCATTCTTACATGTGGATTGTGGTCTGTAAATAATTCCTGATATTGTGAATACATTATATCAGATGCATCTAGGTTCTAGACTCATTTGAGACACGTATCATTGTAATATTATATATACATCCTGTATTTAGGTTGGCTCTATTGAAGGACGGGTTGGTGTTCATCATCTTGATGATTCTCAACAAAGTAAAAACTTCACATTCAAATGCCACAGGGAAGGCAACGAAATTTACTCAGTCAACTCTCTGAACTTCCATCCTGTAAGATCTTTTTCTCTTTTTATATTTTTATTCATTGCATTCTTCCATCCTTGTTCTCTATAAATTTTGCTGTCTTCTAATGTTGCATCTTTTGGGAGGTAGAGGACGTGTAGCTGTCTCTCATACCCTTTTTTTAATGTCTAGTGGATATAGTGTTGACAAAGAGAAATTGCCAGTCAAATTCTGTGTGGACAATTTTTAGCAAGTTATTGTTAGAAGAACCTATATATGATGCATGCACAACTCTGGTCTTAGGTAATTAAAATCTAGAAGCTTTATGATTTGTGCACCATTTTAGTTGTCCTTACCTTTAGACTGGTATTCTTAGTTTAGGTGGAGTTGGGTGAACTGCTAAATGTAAGTGCAAGAGACCTGAAAATATATAGCAAGCTTGTTGTATACGCAACCTAAACATAAAGTTGATAAACACAACGCTGGACCTGCTTCTTAAAGTTGGTCTTTAGGGAAGTTTTCATTGTCAAATAGACTTCATACTATTGCTAAATACTACTAATATTTCTACTTCAATTCATTCGTCATGTGTTACATCTGCCTCACCCAGACACATGGAACATTTGCAACTGCGGGATCTGATGGTTCCTTCAACTTTTGGGATAAAGATAGCAAACAGAGGCTCAAGGTATCCTTGATCCTTTTTAAAGTGCTAATTTCTATGAAGTTCAGTCATTTTCTTTATTTTTTATGATTTCTAGCATATGTTCTTTATGAATGGAATTGGCATACATTTAGATGCATGAAATTGATAAAACATCTTTCTTTGGTTAGAACAATCCTACTTTCTGGACATTAAAAGCCAAATATCTCTTTTCATTTGTTGTTTATTCATTCATTTGATTATGACAAAATAAAAACTGTCATGTTGCAAAAGAGGATTGCTCTATAAGACCTTACTTGGTCGACATAGACCTTTCTGAATATTAGGTATTCCAATATAGGAATTTCAAGGATTTGTTGAATCTTCCTCTGTGTTATTCGGTACACATCATCTTTATATAAAAGTTAAAACTTTATAGTTTGCATCAGGTGACCAGTAAATTTTAGCAGATAGTCATTCATGAAGTAAAGGAAATACTACTTGTGGGTTTTTCATTTATGAGAAAACCATTATGTGATGTCCTCTGGTACCTTTTAATGTTTATTGCTTAAGATACAAATTGTCTTCCTCTTGAAGAAACTTTTATGGCTTTCTCCAAATTGGTGATGAATGGAGTAACATTTTTGACCTTGGATGTATATTTTCTCTATCAAACAGCTTTTTGATCATTACTGTACATACTTGTCATTACCAAATTTGACGGCTTAAATCTGTGTCAATCAAATAGTGATATGAAATGTGGAATGCCGGTTTGCTTTTCAATAATGCTACTACTGTTTTGACACTGGCTCATTCTTTATAGTATGCTTTAATTCTTTAATAGTGCAAGAACACAAAAATATTAATATTTAACATCTGTAGCCGCTTTTGGCATTATGTGTGTGTTTTCTTTAGGCAATGTCAAGATGCAGCCAGCCCATACCTTGCAGCGCGTTCAACAATGATGGCTCAATCTATGCATATGCGGTATGTTTTTGGTTACTTTTTTTCAGTAGAACCTTCACTATGAATAACTTTTGTAGTTCGCACTCATCCTCTCGTGTGGGAGTGTTTCTCTGTGCCACTTAGAAAACCATTACTCGGATACTTACTCCAGTTCCACCATAGCTTTTTTTCTTGCCAGCATTAACACAGAATACCCCTTTTTTGGTTTCTCTTCTGCCCTCTAATTCTTGAATCTGATGTATTATTGTAGCTGAAGTTTCTGATTTTCTCTTAGTCTTGCATGCAAATTTGCTTCAGTTTTCAATCTGTTTATCCGATTTTGTGTATAGGTTTGTTATGATTGGAGCAAGGGTGCAGAAAATCATAATCCATCAACTGCAAAAACAAACATTTACTTGCACTTCCCACAGGTATATTCCATAAACTATATCCTTGGTTTCTTTATGTTTGAACCATATATATCATCAATCCCCAAACGAAAAAGAAGTATATTAGTGTTTACAGCTATAAACGGTTTACATATTGTATTTGTCATGCAGGATTCTGAGGTTAAAGGCAAGCCACGAATTGGAACTAGCGGTAGAAAGTGAAGTCAGCAGGAAAGCTTCTTGTCACCGTTTCAGAGAAAGTTTGTTTTGTTCTGTACATGGGTTTTTCTGTCTGTAGTGGTGCAATTAATTCGTGGGAGTAGGAGTTTGAGCTTTGAACAGTCAGTAGATAGTGATTTTGAGTCTGATATTCCTTATTAGTAGGAGCTTGCTTGTGGCAATACTTGTAATCTCCTTACAGAATTAGATAATTGCTTAGTCTCCATCTCTGCTTCACCAACGTGTAGCCTCTGAAACTTTGTGGCAGTGATTGATAGCTATCTCTGCACTTTCTGTCTGAATAGCCGTTTTATTTCTAGAGTTGGTAATTACTTAATGAAGTAGAGTCCTCAATGTGTATTGAATTTAAGGGGGTTGCAAATGGAGCATATTAACTGAACTTTGGTGGTTTAAGATTTGTTACAATTGCTCAAATCCTGTTCAAAAGTTTCATGTTTGAGATGGCTCGGGTCTCGATGTGTTAAATAATGGTTCATAATTTAATCTGTCCAAGTTGACATAATCTAACCCTCTTTTGTAGAAATGAAGGCAAGGTTTGTGTGGTTTAAGGTTTGTTCATCGGAGTTTACTTTGTAGAAAGCACGTACCCTAAAACTTAAAACTGAACTTAATCTGGATGCACATAGTGGGAGTTCACTTTGTTTGATGGTCCTATGCACTATTTAGTTTGTGCTTCACATCTCTTTCCACTTATCCATATGAATTAGTTTTTAGGGTACGTGCTTTGCACAAGTATCTTATCTTATTTTATGACTGTCAATTTAAAAATTAAAAACATGCAACACTTTTAAAATGATGAGTTATGATATTATTTAGTTGGCATTCAAGGAAGGAATTCTATTCTATTCTATATAAGCCCTCAGATGCCTTACGGATATTATAAGTTTATAACAATGGAAACGGGTTACATATAAACTACAACTCCGATTAATAGCACAACACTTTTAAGTTCAGTTTGTCTGACTCACTACTTCAAAATTTCTAAAATTTAAATTTTAAGTTCTAACTTGCAGCAATTCCTAACTGTTTTAATCTTTTATTACCAGCTAGTAAATAGGATTTGAAAAATTACTAGTATATAATTTATTTGAACGTGAGTTGCTTCTTATTAATCTAAAACTTCTTTGAAATGCCAAACTATAAAGGCAAATACATTTGGCAATACTTTCGAGAAAGTAATATATAAGTGAAAGATATACATGAACAAACTAAAATAAGGAAATAAAACAATATGATTTTGTCAATGATATGAACATTTTTTTTTTGCAGACTTTCAAATAATAACTTGGTTGGATAATTCAAATGATTTTTACTTTTATTGAAATTTGTTTGCTTCATGTTGTTAACTGATTTGTTACGACTTTGCTTCTTAGAATTTGTTTTTATTCTTTGACACTACTTCCCCTCTCTCTTTCTCCACTGGGTTTGTCCCTTTTCACTTTGTTTGGTAGAATATATTACAAAAAAATAATGTATGTATTGATTATAGTAAAATATTTTTTAATGACTTAAAAATACAATGACCTCTCAAAACTTTTTTCACTTTATTTGTGGAGGTACTTTTTAAAATTCATAATTTTTTAAATATAAATTAAGCAATGCATGTTATTTTTAATACATCAAATCAAATACTGCATAAGAAATAATCTTAACGTAATTAATATCAAAATTACTAATGTCATCATCATTATTAATATACACCCAATCAAACGGCCCTTAAATTTCACCACTCAACTTTGGCCCCTAAATTTCACCACTCAACTTTGACATAATATCATATATATATATTATCGTAAAAGCATGAACTCCTAACTTGAATGTTAAATTACTATAATATCCCTAACTTAGGTTGTGACTTTTTCGATGAGTTGTGACTTTTTCGATAAGTTGTGACTTTTTCGATAAGTTGTGACTTTTTTCAAAGGGTTGTGATTTTTCGATGAGTTGTGACTTTTACAAAGAGTTGTGACTTTTTCCATAAGTTGTAACTTTTCCAAAGGGTTGTGGCTTCTCGGAAATGTCATGACTTTTTAGATAAGACACAAAAATCACTCATGCATACTACCCTTTGTTGACTATAAATAGAGTGACTTCCTCTCATTTTTCAACCACATTTTTTTTTAATCTTCTACTCTTCTTCTTGCATTTTAATTTTTTTTGTGTGATATATTGACGTTGAGTGAGTTCAAGTTTAGCGAAATATGAGGTACCACTATTCATCCTAAAACGTTCTATCATAAGATTGTATATTCCATAACCTTGAGTACTTGAGGAGAATAATTTTGATGATATAATAATTATTATTTTTATTTAATATATACATTAGTATGTAATGTTTCAATATATGAAGTTAACATGATGTAGTCTAAATTCATTTGTTTTTGTTAACAATTTGTCTTCTGATGTCGATATATGCTTCTGAATAACTTTTTCCAAAATTATTAGACTTTTTAAGAGTTAGATAATTGTCACGATTTGTATTTTTGATGCTCACGACAAAAGAATGACTTTATTTATCAATTCTACTTATGTGATTTAGATTGTCATGAAGTTTACTTCAAAATAGCTATTACTAATAAACATTGCCCTTTTGTTTTACTTATTTACTATTTCTTAAAATTTGAGTATTTTTGATGAACAAAAGTTCATATAATGCCAGTTGAAGTTTGTATTAGTATAATTTTTATTATTTATTTAATAACTAATTTTTATGAGATAAATATTTTCATTAATGCAAAAAATTGTATATAATAGCAAACTATTAATTCAAATTAAATGCTATAAATATAGTTTGATTTAATTGTACCCCATAGCAAACTGTTGCTATTTCACCTCTCTCTTAGTGAATCTCGCTGGCCACTCTCATTCTCTCCCTCGCCTCTCTCGTTTTTTATACAAACGCAAGTGTATAAAGTGTGTTTGTGTTTGTATAAAGCGAGAGAAAATTGTATATATGCATCCCATTCTAGTCCAACATCCTCCTCGTCTTCAACTTCCACATTCTCTCTTATCTCTTCGTGAGGTGCAGGAGGGGCCTCTTCTCTGGGAGCATTCTCAACTGGAGCTCCACCCCTAGCGGGTTCTACCCTTCATCGGCCTCTGCCCTTTCTCTTACTCTACCCCTTCCTCAACGCGGTCTCTTACTACGGACCACTCAGTTGGTTCACTGACGGGAGCTATGGGCCTGACGCCGTTGAAACGTGTGTTAACCATCTGTCCGCAGAAGAGTGAAAGAGATTAGATACCAATTTAGATTATCAGATACCAAATGGAATCGAGGCAAAGCACGAAAGGACCCATGGCAACCTGAAAGAACTGGTTCGCCCTTGAATTCGGTCTCGATCATTGATCTCCTAACTGAGGTCTGTCAGTAGCCGCCTGAAGATGCCCTGTACTCAACAAAGAATGAGCAAGTGCAGTATCAGTACACAATCAGTGTACTAGTAGGATCACACGGCTATCGATAAGCGAAACATAGCCAAGCAGTTACAACACAATAAACACACATATACATAATACATAGGTCACTTATCATTTCAAGAGCAACATACAGTTTCCAATATTAACGACAATTAGA
>JAJOOO010000353.1:0-68487 GCA_029582685.1 Solanum piurae | reverse complement strand
ATAATATTAAAATAATATATATATATATATATATATATATATACTATCTCTATTGTTGATTTCATTTTTTTTTTTACTCTTTGTGATGTTGGTTTAATTAGTTATTATAAATAAACTTATGTTCAATTTTTCCATGAAAAAATTAAACATAAGTTTATTTATAATAACTAATTAAACCAACATCACAAAGAGTAAAAAAAAATGAAATCAACAATAGAAATAGAGTTACTAGCAGGGAATCATTTTTTCTGATCGGATCTGGCCGATTCATTTGATGTTGTTCATGAAGCTTGGAACTCGTTGGTATGAGATCTGGTTGAGTAGCTTCGCCGGAGTTAGACTTCGTATTTCGCTAAAATATCTGTAAAATTAAGTCATTAATTGGAAAGAGAAAATATTTGAAATTCAAAAATTGATTAATGTAGGTAATTGCGGAGAGATTTGCAGCTTGAAAAAAGGAAAGAAAATTATGGGTATGAAATTTTAAATTAATGTATCCGGGAAAAGGGGATGATGGAGCAAAAGAGGGGATTTTTGATATTTTTTTGAAATGGTAGGGAAAATAAGAAAATATGATAATAAATGGTGTAGTTAGATAATTTTTCCTTTTATTTATAGAAATTTGGCCTTAAAATTTATTGGCAAGAACCGGCACGGTGTGTATGAAGGAAAATGTTTTTTTGGAAAACAAGTGAATTTCTAACTTATTTTCTCATGTTTTATTGGTGAGTAGGTGTTTGGTTGGTGAATGAAAATATTTTCGGTGTAAATGCACGTTTTGGAACTCCTTTTACTTGTTGTGATATGGTATATTCATCCTTCCTTTGCGTGATTTCGTTAATTAATTTGACAGATGAATTGAGGAGTATCTGCAAGATGAGGAAAACCTCTGTATGTTGTGTTACGAGAGGGGAGGGGGGGGCGAAACATTGGATTCTTTGATAGCAAAGGAATTCTTTCATCGCGAAATCTGAATAATAATATCCATTACTTGAAGTGCTTCTTTCATCAGGAGACACTTGATTTTGCATATGACCAATTGAGATACTAGGGAACAATATTCTCAATTTCTTCATTCTTAGCCTATTTTTGTACTCATTCTAGGGTCTTAAGACAGAGAAAATAGATTCATAAGTTTGATTCCTTGTATAAAACACACGTCTAAGAAATATTCGGGTGTAGGGATGGATTGATTAACAAAATGGCAGTATGGATTCATTTTCATTGTTGTTTAAATGATTATTATGTGTGTTGAGAGATTACTCCTCACATGTTACTTTTATGCCTTTTTTTTCAAATGAGTGGTTGAGTTTCGAAGGGTTTAAGCTCCTCTATTTCAAGATGACATGATTTTAGGAACTTGCAGTTCGACTTTAGTATCCAGTAAAGCATAGATGATACGGGTAAATGGTAATCACATCATCCCTCACTCAACTCTTTTTTATCCGTACTAAGGTCGGATATTTATCACATTTTTAACCTGCCCATTTGCCAAGCGCGTTAGTGAGAACATATTTATATAAAAGTAGTATCCACACCTGGATTATATGACGAAAACTTTTTACTCCTATGAATATCCAACAAAAACCAGTACAGGTTCTCACAATGTATCCAGATTTGCCACCTTCATAGGATACACATCCATATAACACGAGCTCCTATTTGTCTCAATGTAGAATATGCAAAAACAGTCACTGTTCCTAACAATGGCTGAAGATCAACACCTGTTGAGCTCCATTTACAGCTATTCAGGCACTGTCACTCAACTTAGTGTGGTGGTTCTATCCCTCTGTCTTTGTTCTTTACTCCATTTTTTAAACCAGCAAGTACAGACTGCTACTATCTTACTGAAAACCAAATGGTCGATCCTCAAACACTAGAGTTGTATCCCTGCTCTAGAACAAGCAACTTTAACTGCCGGAACTTGAGACATCATCCTTGAGCCGCATATACTGAAGCTAAAGAACACACTTTTACGTCAGTGACTTGGATAGGGTGTATTTTTTAATAAAATCTCCAAGAGAACGATCATTATTTTCCTGTGTAGGATGGTTCACACTTGACCTATATCACAGAACAGGGTCATAGGTTCAGTCTACTGAGTTGGAAAATTGGAAAAAGCTTAGCACAACGGATTCATTCATTAAGAAGGAACCAAAGATGAATTATCTCATTGATTACAGGTAGCCACACTTCCAAAAGTCAAGAATAACTTGACCTCAGCTCAGTGTCTCTGGGTGTAGATGAGGTTTTTTTAAGGCTCTTCTTCAAGTTATGCGATCACTTTGAGTATTTTGATATGAGGGCATTGTTGAATAGAACAGTTTAAGGTCCGAGCAACAAGGAAACACCACATTCAAAGGGGAGATCATGCTTCATTCTGAATGGAAACTGATCCAAAGAAGAAAAGGAGGAAAACAGGTATTTTTACCATTAAGGTTCTGAAAGATACAAAAACTTTTCGTGTTTGGCATTATGTTCGGTATCTTCTACATGTTTCAACGGGTTGAGAGGGATGATCCGCTGATAGTTGCCTGTATCGGTGTCCTAGATAAAATGCCGTCAGTATCCACATCAAGCAGACCTGAAAGAAGAACCAAAGTTACGTTGAACATTCAACTTTATTTCTCTGAGGCTTTTCAATCACTAAATAGAAGTGTGCAGTAGTGTGTATCCACTATCCAATCATCTGGAATTGTATAAATCTAAAACGATAATTGCAAGACATTAAGAGTAGTGTTGTCAAGGAGGGCTTTACTTACAGGCAGGGCATATAGAGAAACAGCTGATGCCTTGCCACTGAGAGTGCTGAAGAGTAGCTTGTACATTGCAGCTGCTGTAGCATCCCCAAGTCTTTGAACAATCACATCTATGCATACCTGCATAGACACGTTGGCATACCACAAAAAGAGAAACAATAGAATCATTCTACTGCTAGGGATATTCAAGTGACACTTATAACCACAACAATCCTTTCAAGTGTCATGAAACACTTGTGCAGACCTAATAAAATGATGTTAACCTACTAGCTTTGCTATATCCTATCAAAAAGATTTTTAAAATTGGAAATCAAGATTTGCTACAGACAGGATATTCACAATTCAGGCTGCTGCTAATATGTAAGATGGAACAATGATAATCTTTCAGGTCACTGTTTTTGTAACATACCTTTGCTTTATACTTCTCGTCCTGTGAGACAACAGTGAAAAGAAGCTCCCTTGCAGGCCTGGTAACGACGTATGTGACCACCTATCGTAAAAGACAAAAAATATGAGGGTCAATTGCAGAAGTGTATGCCTACTTATCTTTTATTCGTCACAAAACCTGTTGGCACGGCTTATTCAATACACCTTGACTTTTCTTTGTTCTAATTATCCACCGCATACTTGGGTTTTTGATAGCCTCAACCCCTTGGATGGTGATGCAGGAAAGAGTGTGGATATACTCTCTTCTAAGGGAATGGAAGTAAAGAAAATTGAAAAATTAGCTTCCGAGTGAGGTACTTTCCAACCATTAATTGCCACATAGATAGTCTATTTGTTCCAATTGTCTCTTTCTCCTTGCTGCTTCATAATATACAAGGCATATTTTAACCCATCTTTGAACTTCTTTTTATTTCTCCTTTCAAAGGAAAAGTTTATCTGTTTCAACTGTGTATTTCTTCTTTCTCATACCAAAAATGTAAAAGAATTGGCTGAACACCATTATTTTTAGCCAAACAAAAAGTTTTAGCTACAATAATGGCTTCTAATTGTATATTTCTTTCTATTTCTTCTTTGGCTACAATAGCTATTATTCCTGTTCTGTATTATTATTTAAGACAAATCTGTGAAGAACATAGTTGAAATTTCATTATTTTTAGCCAAATAGAAAAAGTTTTAGCCAAAATAATGAAGTTTCAATTGTGTATTTCTTTCTGTTGCTTCTTTAGATGTGATGTCTATTCATTTCAACTATGTAATTTTTCTTTTTTGGGACAAATCTGTAAAAAAAAAATTGGCTAGAACTTCATTATCTCTTGCCAAATAATAAAAGCTTTAGACAATATAAATATATAATAGAGTACCAACAGTGTAATTCTTTTTATTTCTTTTTGAAAAAAAAACTGGTAGCTTTGTATATTCCTCAAAAGAGAGTACTAAAACTGTACTGGTCAATATTTACACATGTACTTCAAATCCTACTATCTTTTCCTAAATTGAGTCTGGTACATCAATTACGGAGATAGTATCATTCGAGTATAACTGATTACACCAAAAAAAAAATAGAAGCATAAAACAATATAGCTTGACTTTTTGCATACTGTTTGTTCTCTATACTATCAAAAGTTCTAGGTCTTGTATCCTGTTATATATCCTCTAGTATCCCACCAACAGAAGACAATAGTAGATCATTGGACTCCTCAAGGGTGAAACTTCATCTTTAGAAGACAATTAAATGACTGAGATTCAGAGGGTAGCAGATTTTTTCAACACCACTGGTCAAGGCATTTTGTGGTGGAAAGGCAATCAGAAGGGTAGTTTTAAGGTGGGCTATGCATACAAAAACCACCCCAATCAGCCTCACAGTCACTGGAGAGGAATCTGGAAGTCAGAAATCCCACTCAAAGTGGCCTGTTTTGTCTGGTTGTTAGCCAAAGAAGTTGTACTGACTCAAGACAACTTAAAGAGGAGGTGGATACAATTACGTTCTAGATGTTTTTTTTTGTGGGGAAATTGCTGAGACAGGCAAGCATCTCTTTCTACATTGCAAGATCACTTGATCCTTCCAAAATTCTACATTGAAGCCTACCTGCTTCATGCCAAACATCCTTCCAAATTCTGTTCTCTCCATTCCCCACTTTGATCTTTGTGTTAGCATTAAACTCATGTCACAGAGATCTAATGGATCTCCCTACACTGACCCCATATGGTGTAGTCACCTCTTTGGTCATCCAGTTGTCTTCCTCAACATATTTTGCGTTAATGACTTCCTTCCACTAGGTCTGCTCTTCATTATTGAACTTCCACAGCCATTTTATCCTAAGGGTTTTGCTCTAATTCATCAAGTTCTTTATTCGCGGACCCCAATGCTTCTTTCCCACTATCACAGCATCCCATTTAACCAAGTTGTAGCCTTAATTCTCACTGTTTCCTTGCCAGAGGAATTTTCTTCTCATTTATCCAACCTATTGATTACCCTCTTGGGAATTGGGAATACTAACATCATATAGATTGGTAGTGAATCAAGAACATAATTAATCAAGGTCAACCAGCCACCCCTAGAGATATGTTGTGATTTCCATCTTGCTATTTTTATTCCTTCTTTTCTTTTGATGCAATGAACTTTTGTTTCCAACTTATATTTCTTATCAATTCCATAAAGAGTTTATTATTAGGGGTGTGTATAATTTGGATTAACTCAAAAATCAAACCAAACCAATTTTTTTTGTTATTTAATATTAGGAGTGCAATTTGTTGACTTGTTCCATTATGCTTTTGTAGGAGACTAGGAGTGTTCGGCTATCTCATCAAACATATATATATATTGTTATCCTAGCAGTGTTGTCCACTATTTCAATCATGTGAATTGAATTTAGGAAAAGTATTAATTTAAGAGAATGTCATTACCACTTCTCATTCTTTATAATAGTTATTCTTTTTTTGTCAGTTAAATATAACTATTTAATTATATTAGATCTGTGTTTTCTTATATGACACAACTGAAAAAAAAGTAAAAATGAACCGAAAAGAGCAAAACCGAATCAAACCAAATTTATTTTGATTCAGATTGGATGACATTTTATCAAAACCATAAAATGAAAAACAGAAACCAAATGATGCAAAACAAAACCAAAAAATCGGATGCACAGTGCAATCCATTATATTCTGTCAAACGAAAAAAAATTGCCTCAATAATGGAGTTGCTAACTCTTTTACAAATTTGGCCCGAAAAAGATGATCCAAAATTCAATGAGTATAAAAAGAATTTTATTTTTAAAAATGACACATCGACAAAGAATCCACATGGCAGCGCGTGGGTCTCACCTCCATCAGGTGAGATTGGTCTATAGGGAAAGAAGGAGGTAATGAGGACTACGGAAAGTTTAGGTGTGGACTAAGTGCCCATTTGGATTGGCTAATTTTAGGTGTTTTTAAGCCAAAATAGAATTTAAGCAGTTTTGTAGTGTTTGGGTAATCTAAATAAGTGCTTATAAGCACGCACTTATAAGCCAAAATAACAAAAATTCTAACTTGTGACTTTCGGCAATAAGTCATAAGCCAAAAGTTGATCCACACAGGCTCTAAATAAATTGTGCCAAGTTTATGGGGTAATAATGTATTCTGCCAACTAAAAATTGTATGAATGCCAGAATGGCGTTCCTCTTTTACAACTTCTCGTCATTATTTTTATTACTTTTCTTTAGAGGTTGGGAAAAGGATGTAAGGAAAATATACCTTCCTCAGGGTTTCTGAGATGGCCACTGCAATCCATGTGGGCCATACTGCTAAAGCAATTAGATTCGCGAAGGCAACAAAAGGTGCAGAGCAAATGGCTAGAGTAACACCAGCAAAAGTAAGGATGCGCCCCTGCAACCAAGTGGTGAATAAGGACTTTTAAAACTTGTGACACTAGAGATACCAATTAAAATGAATCATGTTGTAACATGTTGTGAATGTAGAGATATAAAAAAAAAGAAAGGGAACTGCAGTTCAAGAAAATAGGAAACTGATCAACTTAAAAAACTGTCCTAGATATCTTATCACTTTAAAATTCTACTTACTCTGACTTTGCATATATGGGAATTCTTTGTAGATCCTTCAAAATAAACTTCTAACTCACTAGGAGCTGACATTACCCAACAAGATATTAACACTCTTACACACCCCCAAGTGATAGAAATAGTTTATGTTCTATGGTGGAACTCAGATAAGGAAAGTGATGCGAATGACAAGAATATTTGGAGAGGAAGAAGCCTTCACCACAGGCTCCAGTCAGAACCTCCATCACATTTGAGAGTAGATAAGAGAAGTTTTAAATTAGAGTTGTTCAAGTAGCATGTAGAGATTGTATACACTTCGACAAATTGGAGAAATTGAATATCCCCTCAAAACCCCTTTCCCTCAGACACACAAAAGGGAGAAATAGGATTAGCTTCATGGTTGAACTTTTGCATGTTATATACATCTACACCATACCGTCAAAGTGAGCTGTCCAGCAAGGATAAAAATAGCAATAAAACTATTGATCTGTGCAAATAATCTTCTTCTACCAGTGGGATCTGTTACTGCAGCAGCAATAACAGTTACTTTCTGCAAAAGAGTCAAAGGTTGGGGGTGAGGCTGCAGTAACTATAAGTGGGTTTTTCATAAAGGCGGTCATCTATGTGAGATTAGTAAATCACATAAATACACCACATTACAGATCATGTGATCCATTCTGTCACTTAATAAAAGGAAATTCTTCTCATACCTGAAAGTAAAAAAAGGAGGACACAACTGCACTCAGCCAAAGGAATAATGATACGTGCAACAAGTAAGTCGAAGAAAGAATGAGCTTGAGCCCATCCAATATAGCCCAGAACTGAGGCTTTGCTACAGAAGCTGGCGATTTTGGGGAAGTTGTTCTCTGTGTGAGCCCTGGTATATTCTCAGCCTCTTCAGCTTGATCGGTATCAGCTTCCCTAAAACAAAACGCAAAAGTTAGAGACTACAACAACAGCAACATACCCGGTATAATCCCACAAAGGTTAGAGAGTACTTGATTATAATAATCTTTTTGGGTGGGGTGGGGTGAGGAAGGGGATAGAGAAAGTAAGTCATGCAAGGACATTCATATAAAGGGCCTCCTTTCCATTGCTAGTATGTGTACTCACTTCATTCTTCCTCTATATCAAAAGATGTATATCTAGAAAGTTAATAGTATCCAATAGTTTTATACTTCGCAGCGTGTGTCTTCTTTTTGTTTATACATTTATGTTGATAACTGAGAAATCCCAGAAGGACAAAGGTGCACGATTTGAAACTCGGTGTATAATGGACCCGTCGCTATGTGAAATCTTCTTTTTAGTAACAAATCATCCTACTTTTTCACGTTTCAGCTATATATTAAATATACTATCACCAAGCTAGAAGTCACCCCTTGTCTCCACCTTTCATCCTCCTATTTCCTTTTATAGATATGTAATACTTCATTCCTCACAATTTAAGTGGGGTATCTAACAGGATATGGAGTTTAAGAAAGCAAGACTTAATTTTTAAATCTTGTTTTCTGAAACAAGTCAGAGATATTTGTGTGCTTATAAATCATCTCATTAACGGCAAAATGGGAAGCTTAAATTTAAATTATTTTTAAATATAAAAAGGTGTCATTCTTTTGGGACAAACTAAAAAGGAAAATGTGCGACATAAAATGGGATAAAGGGAGTGACAAATAAGGCTAAACTCATTGACAGACACCTAAAGTTGGCACCATTTTTCATTTAGACACCTCAACTAAGACTTGTACCATTTAAACACCTATAGTAGGGTTTGATTGTGTCTTGCGGTGGCTCCTAAAGTGAAGAAAGCCACTTTTCAATCAATTACGACTCCTCACTCAGATATTGATAGTGTCCCAGAAGTTCTTGGAAAAATGAAAACTTCTTGAAAGAAGGTTCGACCAATGTATCTTCCACATCTTAGATTCAATCCTATTCGAGAATCAAGCGTCGAAACATCTAGAAGGGTTCGCTTATAGTGATTCAAGTATAGATACCTCCCGCCCCTTTCTAAAATACTAAAACAAAAAACCTTTTTAAAACATCTTTTAAATCTTACCTTTCTTATTATTCCACCTAGAGAAATCTAAATGGACAAATTGATTAGGATGACTAATTCCATAGGTATAGAAATATCATTATTTGATTGATCTAAGTTCATGCAATTTATTAATAAAACTGAATAAAAAAAATTATTCATTTTTATTATTTATTTATTTATTATTAATATTTTGGTCAATCGTTCAATAAAATCAACTGAAAGGGAAATCATTTCGGCCTTTTTTATTTATTTAATTACACGTCATAAACCTATACAACAAGAATTATTGACAAAAATTCTTATATTCAAATTGTTTTAACAATGAATTAATAATTCTCTCTAATCTATCTAGTTCCTTCTTGTACAATCATCTGATGAAGTCTCATCAAATAGCTCTTCCACTTCCAATGGTCACATGTCATTTCACGGTCCGTTGACTCACTCGTAGAAACCTGAGGTGGCCACTATGTCTACTGGTCTAGTTCACGAGTGGGTTCACGAACCGTCATTCCATTTCATGGCCCGTGAACTATTTCAAAAAAAAATGTTTTTGTAATTTGTTCGTGTTTTCTATAGTTTTTTTTTTTAAACTGGTCAATGTGTATTCCTCAGCATTAAGGACATGTTGGACACCATCAAAAAGTGTTAGATAAATGTACTAACAACTATACCCCGCAGGTACCATAACTCCAAAATCTCGACTACGACGAGGGGGGAAGGCCTGAGAGATTGCTTCCCGATTGCGAAATACTCCGGACTCGGAGGTAGAAGAACAACCACAGTTGAAGCCTTGCACCACAAGGTTGCAAGCACGGCAGCAACAAGCACCCTCTCCCCAGTCTGAAGAGGGAGGGTAGACCTGCACTTCGAGCAGCTTGAGTGAGTCCGGGGGATGCTAGTTCCGGACGTATAGGGTCACCGAGCGACAGGGACAAGTCTATGGCCACAACCTCCTCTTCAGAAAAAAAGAGGCAACTTGAGATCAGGGGGAAGAATTCCCAACACAGAGAAGACCTCCGGTGGCAGGTTGATGGCATGAGAGAGATATTCTACGAGGGGCTCCTAACCAATCAGAGGGGTAACATCAAAAGGAGTGTGTTGGATGAGATACATATCAGATCCTCTGATTTGGTAGAGATGCCCGAGTTTCAGGATTTTTTTATCATTATGTATTGGGTTGATGCGCCAACCTCCAGGTGAGTACAACCCCATCTTGATCTGCGAATTCTACTCCGTATATACAACCACTCTTATTAGTACGCGGAAGAATAAGGAGTTTACCAAGGGCCAGCAACCACTGGACAGTGTGCGGGAGCGACAAGTGTCAGTTAATATTTCAAAATGCACCGTCCAGCAGTCTATATTTGTGCCATATTATGAGGTGCCGCTTAACACAGTGGAGTTCAGGTACAAGTTAGAGGGTCAAAGGATTTAGATTGGCTCGCTAGCATCGGTGCTGACAAATAGAACGTCGGCCTAGTTGACTAAATGATAAGATCTTGATCACCAAGGGATCCCTCAGCTTTACGGCGAAGTTCTGGTGGGCGATTGTACGCCTACACTTGATTCCAACTACGGCCGACAATACACTCACTCTAGATCGGGCCATGTCGGTTGCTAGCCTCATGTCGAGGTTTACTGAAAATTTAGCCCAAATTATAGTGGAGGAGATCCGAGAGCTTGCACTGCGATTTGGGACCTAACTCACATACCCTTGATTAATCGCATAGCTGTACACTGTACAGAGAGACTCAGGTGCCTATATTGGTGGGTGTGGACCAGTCGGTGCAGGTGATTCACGTCCAAGACACTATTAAAAATTTGTGACGAGTCGAACCCTATTCCTAAGGGAAAGACAACACCGTCCACTTCAAGGGATCTATTGTTGGAGGAGTTTCCCGAAAAGAGTGAGCAGGTAGAGCCTTCGGCCATAGGGGAGACAATCGAGCCACCATCAGAGACAGATCCCACTACTGCTCCCAAAATAGTCCCCAGATATGTGCTTGCCCTTAATTTCTACATTACTATCATCGGACGGTCAGATTAGGATCACAGACTGTCCTATCTCTAGTCAACCAAAGATCTGCAACTTAGCGAAGTGGCTCTCAAGACTACGGTCCAATCGACGAACAGTCAATTGATTCCATGAACTGTGGAATGACTCGTGATCCTCTGCGAAGACCAGACCTAGAAGACAGAATCACAGTTGACTCCTGCTTTGACGGATCGTCAATCTGTTTGACGGTCCGTGAATTGGTGTGGCGGCCTAAGTTTTCCTATTTTGTTTAGGATAGGAGTGTCGTTTATAAATACTTGTTTTAGGTTCTCTTTTGGATGTTACTTAGTTTGTTGGATATGTTGTGTACGTTAGAGTTGAGAAAGATCCATTAATCATTTTTCTTGATTCTCGGTGATTTTTGCTACTATTTTGGCATTGTTTTATGGTTAATACAAGTTTGTTTCTTCTACTCATTTGTTACATGTTATTTATCATGAATTCTTCTAAGTCTTATGATTTGAATTTTGCAAGTATGAGTAGCTAAACTCCATAACTAGGGTTGTGGGAACCATGATGGATTAACGAATGTAGGTTAAAAAAACTAGTGATTCTTGAATGGTGAAACTGCATGTATTGTTATTCTCTTCACTTAATTACTTTGGACGGTATTAAGCATTAGAACTCGCCATAAATCTTAACTTGCTTGAAAAAGAAGTCAAGGTTAGGAAAAGAGATTAACAACGTAGACTTGAGGCTACTAACTTCATCTAATGATTTAAGCTCTCACAAGGATAATCAATCTGAAACCATTAAGAAGCTTGATACATTAACATTTGTAGGCCGAAAGGATATAAACTGATATTCATCTAATTGGGTCAAAAGACTTTTGTTAAACTCTTATCGTTAGTTTTGCATGCATATCGCCGAGATAGATCACTAATCGCATCAACCTGTTAAGTTATGAAATCATGGGGAACATAGTCATAGCTCACTCTCATTATTTGAAGACAAGAAACTAACTTTCACCAAAGTGGTTATTGATAACACAAGATACAAGTAGTTTTACTTTTCATATTGCAAAACCCCCTTGAAATAAAGACTACCAGCCGGATAACCGCACCTGACATATTTCTCACCATATTCTCTGTGGGATTCGACCCCAACCTTGACTGGGTTCTATATTTGACAGCTACCGCTTTATATCTCATTTTAGAGGTGTAATTTGGGCATATCACTGTCCAGAGATGCCTTCAATAGGTAAAGTGTAGAGGAAGAGCATGTCCAGACTGATTTACAATCATTCTTATGGTTTGTTCTTAAGGAGTTAAATAATGTCATCCTCTTTATACTCCTGGACTATCAAACTGTACAGATAAAGATATCAGGTTCATGGTAACTTGTGAGTACAATGCATATCTCTTTTTTCAGTTTGTTCATATAAAAAAGCATTTCCTGCTAAATCAAACACCTCTGTATCCCAAAAAAGAAAATGAAGGAAGCTGAAATAGAGAGATCTATATCAAACTTACACCATGACTCAACTAGACTAGACAAATTATGCTATCGTAGAGAGAACTTTCACTAATAAAGAAGATCACCATCCAGAGAAAGATGAGACAGCAATGCAACAGAAAACCAGGAATAACAGGGTAAGAAACCTGAGACAACCATCCTAAGGCTAATAGGGAGAGAAAGAACAGTAATTGCTTGCATGGAAAGAGATATCGAAGGAGCTTAGTGAGCTGATTGTACAATTAGATATCTCTTTTCATAATCTCATCTACTGGAAAATTCTATTGCTAAAAAAACCTAGTGACAATACTTGATCGGGGTAGAACAAGAAGAACAAGAAGAAAACCTGATGGGAGATAGTTCTTCAGGAAGTTGTAAGACGTCTTTCTTGATTCCTTTTGATGACAGTGCAGCAAGTTCCATGAGAACCGCTGAAACAAGAAGTAAATCTGCAAAAAAACAAAAGGGAACTACTAAGAAAATAGAAAACAATAAAGCCTCAGGAGAATAATAAGAATAAGGAAGCAAGATAATCATAAAGAGATACACACGCGGTCCTAACCAAGCCATTCCTGTGGCAAATAACGAACCACACAGCTGGCCTAGTGTAGCACCAGCACCAATAAACCCAAACAATCTTGAACCTGACTGTATACAGGAAAAAAATATAAACTGTATCTCAAATTGCTACCATGAAGTGTAAAAGCAATATCATGATCTATTAAGTCCGTTCAAATTAACGAATCAATTAGAAGCACAATTACCTCACTATCCATCACATCAATAACTCTAGCCCAAGTTGAAGATATAGTAATTAGATTAAGCAAAGCAACCTGAGAAACAATGAAGCAAGAACCTTATTCAGGAAACAAACACCAAAGAAATGACAAAAAACTAACTATTGTAATAGTTGAGAATTAAAGCAAACGCATTTACCCAAAGAAACAGGCCAATTCTCACTGACACGTAGAACCACCCATGGTTGCTCCAACTCGACGAGTTTGGAGTATTCATGTGACTCACCTCCACTTTTAACTCCTGTTTTAAAGTTGAGGACACTGAGAGCAGTCCCTGCATTATTGCCATTTTTAAATCATAACAGTTGCATCGTCAAAAGGGTTGCTGCCAAAATCATGAAGTTGTACCTTGATATTAAATAGTGAACTCCCAGGAGTAGAAAAAAGCCACAGGATGTAGAACGCAACAAGTGTGACCCCAAAAAACCTGTGTATCAAGACCAAAGCCTGGAATTTAAAGAAGGGACCATTACAGATGACATTTAAAAAGACCCAAAACAAACCTAAATCAGCTTCTAACACTCCAAATTTGTCTCACCACACAAGAAAGCAGTAAGTAGCTGAACCTAATTCATAGCATTCAACAACAAAAAGAGTGTCTATAAGTAGCTGAACCTAATTCATAGCATTAGACAACAAAAAGAGTATCTATAATTTGATATCCTTATGTTGTAGAGTATCAAGATTTGCAATTTCTTTCTTCTCATCAATCATTATTAGCATAGCCAGATAATTCGGAGTCGTAGAGGAATTCAATATTACTCTCAAATGACACCAACTAGGCAAAAAAGCATCATTTATCAAATACATCAGTAAAACAACAATTTCACAGGTTTAATACAACACTCTATTGCGGTCAAACAGAAACCATCAAAAGACAACTACTTCATGCTTAATACTGAACGGAGGCATGGAGGAGTTATTTCAAATGCAAATGGGGAATAGATTGTAGGCTTTGTTAAAAACCTAAGCTTAGCACTCCAACAGGGTCTAAAACTAGCACTTAATGTAAATTAATTCCACTGGAAGTATCAAATATAGTCTCGAAAGAAGTGTTTAACTTGGCTTCAACAATTTTTAACAAATTATTTCATATGAAGAACTTTTTATCTATGATTCTCCTCCTCTACTTGTGTAAAATGACAATAAATATAATAGAGCAATGAAAGAAGGAATTAGCGAGTTACCTTTGACTTGGAAAGATTAGGCAATGAAAAGATTAAGGTGGAAAGAGGGGCAGCAAAGAGCGTGAGTATCAAGGATCCCACAAACAAGCTGGGTAGATTCCCCAATCCCAAAGATATTGCCCCTTCATCACGTAAAGGAAGAACCACAAAGTATGCGCTCAAAATCTGCATATATCATTAAATTCATTTAAAAAATAAGAAAAACGCCAACAATATGTTTATGAGTGGGCAATTGAATCGATACTTACAAAGAAAAAAGTGGAGGAAGAGTAAAGCAATGCGGAGAGCTCGTGAGGAAGAAGAGTAACGAAAATGGAAACAAATGCCTCAATTCGATCTCTGCCCACCAAAATCATCTCATCTCATGCTCGATCAACGAATACAAATACACACAAATCTCACAAAGCTCTCACTGTCAAGATCTGCTTATTGCGACTCCTTGAATGGCTAATTGGGTTTGTCAAATTCATGAGCTAAGCTTAATCTTCTTTTCTTCCCCTTAACCCAAATAGCCGGAATTCGTCAACTTTCGAGTGCAAGTCAATTATAACAACCTTGTTTGGATGGTTGTTATCATTCGGTATTACTCCCTCGGTTTCATTTTATATGTCACTTTTTTACTTTACACTTGCATGCATTAAGAAATAATGTAATTTTATCCTTCTACCCTTATTTAATATTTTCTTAAGTCAACTTTATTAATAAATGACAAGATTAATTAATTATTCTATCAAGGGTATAATAGACAAAATATGGTAATTTATGCATAAATTTTATAAAATGACAAGTATTGTGGTTCAATCATTTATAGAAAGGGATGACATATAAAATGAGACGGAGTAAGTATATTATACTAGTAAAATTACGTGCGGAAATTTAATATCACGAAATTTATAAAACAATACTTAAATCAATCATTAAAACTAAAACACTATATTATCTTACGTACAAAATTACGTAGTAACAAACATTAATCATGTGAAGGAAAATGAAAATTATAACATATTATCATTTATCCTTAATAACATAAGCGTAAATTAATAACTATAAAAAAACATATCAGGATCTATAACAATAGAATGAAACATAAAGGAAAAAATCGAGTCCACTGAATGCATAATGTCCCCTTATGAAAATTATTCCCCTCTAGTACTCGATGTTTAAAGGAATAGATTTTCTCATGATAGAACGATTCTATTCACCAATGTATTGATACAAAAACAATTGTGTCAGTGAGCCACTCAACAGGAGCAAAGTACACGAATATTTAATTGTGTAGAAGATGATTGTAGTTCAGAATTTTTGTTGTTTTAAAATGAGAGGAAATCCCTTCATTTATAGACAACAAATGGTTATGTGAACAAATGTTTATTGTGTCTTATAGGAAATGTCACAACTATTTGAAAAAATTGCAACCCTTCGGAAGGGTCACAACCTTTCATAAAAGTCGCGATTTTTCATAAAAGTCACAACATTTAATAAAAGTCGCAATTGTTCATAAAAAACCATAACTTTACATAAAAGTCACAATTTTTTATGAAAGGGAAGACTAATTTTGAAAATAAACAAATTAAAAGGAAATCCAGGTTTGTGGTGGATTGTACTGTATTGTATTGTTATTGTATTGTATTGTATTGTTACTTAAATTATATTTATATAGTCGGTGTGATTGAGTCATTACCTTAATATTTTCTTCTTATTCTGTTTTTACTTATTAATTTAATAATTTTATTTTACATTTATCGTACATAGTAGATCAATTCTCATACACTATAATTTCTTGTAAGTTTATCATTTAAATTATAAATATATGACATTATGTAACAATGAAAAATGATGCAATGTATCAACTTTGTGATATGTTTTAGTATATATAGTTGTGGTCTGTATATATATTAAGGATCGTGATCGTTTTGTTTGCTACAGTTATAGGAACTATCAAGAATTCAGATTACATAAGAATGAGAATTACTGGGAGTTCAGTTTGAACACATTTATGAAAATTATTGAGAGTCTTGATTATGAAACTGATTTAGAGACTATTGAATTTGTGGGATCATGTTGATACGTGTGTAAAATTAAATTTATCGTTTATGAGTCAATAATTTGATACATCCCTACTATATGTATGTTAATATTGATTGAGATTATCGTTGTGGGTATCAGAATATGAGATTGATATTGTAATATGATGCCCTTGGTGGAGTATTGTGTGCTCAATAAAGTTTGTATCTTCATTTTAGATCGTAACTAACATAAGCATTGTGATTATTATGTGAGTTGCTGATGCATATTCCTTGAGGTTTGCAAGTAAAAGTTAGGTCTCATTTGTTTTTATGGTTTGAATCTGAATACATATCTTAATTTATCTCTAGATCTAAACACTAAAAAACTAAGAGAATTGTTATTCAACAAATATACATAATTTACTTATATGTATATAATAAAGGGAAAAAGGATAAATATACTCCGTGAACTATCGTAAATGGTATCTAAATACCCTTCGTTATATTTTTAGGATGTTGATGTCCTTATCGTCCAAATTTCGGGGCGTATATACCCTTTCTACTAACGGCGGGACACGTGTCACAATCTAAAATATTTGCATGATTTTTACCCATTATTAAAAGATCCACCCATATTAATTAAAGGAGAAAAAGACAAATATACTCCCGAACTATTGTAAATGGTATGCATATACCCTCCGTCATACTTTTGGGACATTGGTGCCTCTGCCGTCCAAAAAGTAGAACATATATACCATTTATACTAATGGACATACACGTGTCATAATCTTATCCACCGACCCAACATTTATTAAATATCAGATCAACGGATCAAATTGTGTCACGTGTCCCTATTTAACCTTCCGTTAGAGTAAAGGGCATATATGAGGAATAGTTTCACAAAAATGGAGACGAACCGGGATAACGTCCGATCTTGTTTCTGGATTGATCTAGTTTTTGAACGGCAGGAGCATCAATGTCCCAAAAGTATGACAGAGGATATTTGCATACCATTTACGATAGTTTGGGGTATATTCTCCACCCAAATAACATAATATCCATACCTAAATTATAACCCAAAACCCTCAAAACACTTATTAGTATATGCACAAAGGACGGACAAGATGAAGGGCCGATTCCAGCGCAACGGAACTCAAGGCGGCGAGAACAAGTGGAGAAGACGGAATTTTCCTTTAATAATATCTAGTTTTATCTACTCAATTAGGAAACCTTTGATATTCTCTTTGTGGACTGGGTTTTTGAGCCTGGGTCTGATTGTATCATTTTTTGGTGAAGATTCTTAATAAAATGGGTCCAGCTATTGACATAAATTTTGATTTTAAAAAAAACGAAAAAGGTCTGATATACTCCTCAACTTTGTCATTTAGAGCTGATATACTCCTCGTTATGAAAGTGGCTCATATATACCCCTACTTATATACAAATGGCTTACATATACCCTTTTCCTCTAACGGAAATGAAAAAAAAAATTAGTTTAATTTTTTATTTTAAAAAAAAAATATAATCCCATATGAGTATATTTAATCCTCCTCAAACATATTTTTTTTGACTTTTTTTTGTTTCAATGAGATTTATTATTTTGATGGTCAAATTTATTTATGCTTCACTTGTAAAATTTATTATAGATGACCAAATTTTTTTCTTCAAATACAAAAATTAAATTACAGTATAGACAAAAAAATAGTTTTAAATTATAATATAGCCACAAAAAAATAGTTTTAAATTTTTTTCTTTACACTAAGGAATGAAAGAAAAAAATAAGAGTAAGAATAAGAAACTCAAATAATTATAATCAAAGAAGTCAAAAAATAATTTATGTATGAAAAAGATTAAAACATACCTTGAACTTTGCTAGAAGAATCATATAAACCCCTCAATAATTTTTAAGAAAATTTAAAGTCAAAACTATAAATTTAAAACTATTTTTTTCACTTCTGTTAAATGAACGGTATATGTGAGCTCATTTTGTAACGGCAGGGGTATATGTGAGCCGTTTGTATAACAGTAAGGGTATATATATGAATAGTACTTCGTAAATTACAAAAAAAACTTAATACGCCTAACAACTGAAGTTCCTTCCTTGTCTACTTCTAGTGCTTCCAGAACAAACGTAGGGGGAACTGTCCATTCCTCAAAGAGTTTATCCATTACGCGCTAGTAAATCAGCCACCCTATTTTGTGAGCTTGCCGTGCACTAGGTTCTTTAACCGCTAGATGGACAAATTCAAGGGTCCTGGTGATTGCTAGTGATATCGGGATGTCAAGATTAACTTTGTTATGATAATTATGAAGCCAAATATTCCACATAAGAAATGGAAAGACTTGTTTCCAATTGATAGACTTAATCTTAGTATTTATCTAGCCAATTTGGATTATTAGATTATTCTATGTCTGTAATAAGGTTCTTTACTCTATTATTATATATCCCAATATTTTTGGATGATGGGGCACTCAATAAAAATATGTCTCACAGTTTCAGGATTGAACAGGAATGATTCATGTTTATGCCTAGAGATTGGCAGTCTATTTTGGTTACAAAGCCAGAGAAAAAACTTAATTTTATTGAGGCAACTAAGTTTTCAGATCCAATTGAAGTCCTTACTATGAGTAGGAGCTTTAGAGGATTTATCTTTTATGAACTTGTAGAGTTTGGGATCCACTTATCTTGCCAGAAATTGATTTTATTGCCTCGGCCCAGTTCCCATCGACTACGGTCTATGCATGTCTTCCAACCATGGATGATGTTTTTCCATGTAGAGCTGGTAGTCAGTCTCTTATTACTAGTTTGGAGGTCTGTATTTCTAGTGTATTTATTGGTGAGGAGAGTGGCCCAAATGGATTTAGATTGTTTGTAAAGTCTCCATGCTAGTTTTGTGATCATTACATCATTTCTAGCACTATAGTTTTGTACTCCCAAACCCCTGGATTTCTTGTCCTTGTTTACTACATCCCAACTTAGCATGTGAAGTTTCCTCGACAGTAGTACCCCAAATAAAATTATGTTGTACTCTATCGACTTGCTTTGTAATGGTACTAGGTAATTTGATATACTGCATAACATGGGTAGTCATATGACTAAGAGAAGATTTAACAAGGGTCGTTCGCCCCGCTATATTTAGAAACTTTGTTTTCCAACTTGCCAATTTGGATTGGAGGTTGTCGGTTATAAATTGAAAGTCTCATTTTTGCGGTCTTTTATTGAACATGGGGAAGCTTAAATATTTTCCAAAAGATGTGCATCTTCATGGAGGAGGAGATCTCATCTTTAATCTCTTTGGAACAATTATTAGAGAAGAGGATTTTTTATTTTTGGTTATTGATCCTTTGACCTGACCAAGAGCAAAAATTATCAAGGATTTTAATAATGCTATTGCTACTTTTTTTGGTTGCCTGGGACATAAGTACTAGATCATCTGCGAAGAAAAGATGTGAAAGGCGTGGGCCGTAGGTGGAGATTTTAATGGGGATCCATGTTTTTAAATTAATCACTTGATTGATTTGGTGAGAGAGTACTTCCATACATAAAATAAAAATATAGTGCCAATACTTTTGATAGAAAAAAGTATTGATTTCCCCATCAGAAGGCTCGGAGATAGATCCATGGGATAGTTATAGGTTTGGGAGTTACATGTCCTGAATAAATTATTATAATATGAGGTAATATGTTGCAGGATCAAATAGATCCAAGTGTTATCCTCCAATTTTGTTCCTTCTACGACGATTTAGAGTGGTAGTATGGAAAAATTTGGTATTAGCATCCCCTTCATTTTAAGTTTCCAGAACTCCTCTTTCTCTTTTTAGAATATCATTATATTCTTTGATTAGATTTTGTTCAAGGTCCAGAAGGAAATAACTATTCGGATATTTTTTAGAATTGTGGATACCTTGCAGTCTTTTTATAATATTATTTTTCTTATAGAAAATGTTACCAAAAGTATTCTTGTTCCAAATGAGCGTCTGGAAAGCTCATTAGCCGATCATAGTTGGCTAATTAACATAAATAGGTTAGTTATAGTTGGCTAGTGAGGCATGGAGGAAGGCGATTGAATATTGATGATTGCATGGTATCCGTATTGTATGTATGGTTTTATAGTGTTTAATTAACATAAATATTATGAAGGCTAAACTTATATACAGTCCCTTAAACCCACATTTAGACACTTGAACTCAGCCTTCTTCCAAATATAAACACAATACTATATACAATTTGGTTACTCAAAATACATCTGAAACACAGGTTGTCATTAATTGATTAAACGCTGAAGGAAACTGAGGTACCTTATTAAAGCCACTCCAATTATTGGTTGGTTAACTACTCAAGTAAAGAAATTGTGCCAACTCCAGCTCAAACAAGGTTCTATAGATTCGATAGGTTGTCACAAAAAAAAAAACATAATTTATATTGATACGAGTACATAATATTGGAGAAATGCTAAGCAGAACAACAGTCCACTCTACCAGCAAAACTGGAAGGATTAGGCACATCATCTTTTATACAAAGTGAAGAAACTGCTTTACAAACTGCCCTATAATCTCTCCTTGCGGAGGCGCTCTAATTCCTTGGCCATTTGCCAATGTTCTAAGGTTAAAGTGGTTTCACCAAAACTTAGAGATACAAGACGACCCATTGTCAAAAACCTGCAGAACAAAAACACTGGCTTCAACACAACCACTGTCATGACATGAACACCAAATGAAGACCAACTAATACTGCAACTGACCTGCTGAAATCTAGGCTACCTAAGCTTCTATCTGCCTGCCTTGCCGCTACTAAGTCATCTTCTACCACCTGTGATATGGCAACCAATAATTAGTCCAAATAAGTTTGGAAGATTTACAATCACCACTTTGTAATCATTTATCATAAGCAGGGTAACACAAAGTGTTTAAATGGAAAAATGTTCATACAAATCTAAGATGACCATTTTATCATAACCCCACATTGAGAGTTTCCAGATAATGTTTAAACTCATCTTCTGAGATGTCAATCATAAACTCTTACCTTCTGCATCTCTTGCGTTATAGAGTGAGACAATGATCTCATAGTAGCCAGGTACCATCTCCAAGATTGCAGAACTTCTATCTCAACATCTTGAGCAGCATCTACTGACAATGGTAGAAATGGTAAAACCAAATCTGCTGGGAGTATGTTGGATTTCCCCTCAGAAAGAACTAGCAACTGAATGTCCGCAGGCATGTCCATTTTATAATAAGTGAAGTCATATTCAACCTAACAAAAAAAAGAAGAGTAGAAAAGCTGGCTATAAGATGGACTCATAGTTATGAAAACAACTATGTATAAACTCCACCTGCATGTATAATCTTAACCTGATAATATTATCATACCATATTATTATCTCACTTTAGCATATACTACTGTCTTCCAATACCGGACACAAGAGAAAGGATATTTGCAAGTTTATCAATCCATTATTACCTTTTGCTGTTCCAATAAGCTTTGCAGGACTCTTGCATTCTCAAGCCCAATAGGATTAAGTCTCCCTTCTTGTAATTGAGTCTCGTCAATAGTTAAATGAGAACCTTCAGCAAGTTGCAGTATCCCTGATGCCAGCCTGAAGCATTCACCACAAAGTTACACGAATGACCAATGACATGTCAACTGAACATAAAAATCAGTAAATCTGGTTAATCATATTGAACTGCTGTACCTATTAGTTTGATAATTTTTTTTGGGGGCAAGAGGAATTTTGTTAAGGTAATCCACTGTTAAAGGTACACAATGTGTGAACGGTAGAAGGTTCTTGAGTGCAAGATTAAGACGATGACCATAAACAGACAGGGTCTCCTTGTTAAAACATGTTAGATTCAAGGAAAGCTTTCCAACGGCAGTTGAATCCACTCTAGCATGCACCTGAAAGAAATGGAGAATATACTTGATATTAGCATCTTACATATTTTAAGTCTATAATCTATCCAGCTACAGGTAAGAAAAATGAGTCATTTTCATGCCTTAGACAACAGATGCAATAACATGAGATTAGCTGCAACACCATCATTTCCTAGGATAATCGTGAGATGCCTTAATAGAGTTTCCCTTATTTCTTTCACCAGGTCGGATTTAAGCTGCAACAATCATAACAAGAACGAGGACCATTAATCACAAGAAAAAGAGAAGTAATTAGTCTACAATGCAAGAATAATTTATGCTGACAAACCACACCTGCATTATTTCCTGCATACTGCCAACAAAAATCCTCCTACCCTACACTCTCCAACCCCCCAAAAAAGACTCAACAAGAACATACCAGTGAAATCCCACAAGTGGTATCAAGGAAGGGTAGTGTGTACGCAGACCATACCCACAATTCATGGAAGTAAGGAGACTTACCAGAAGACCTCAACTCGAGTATAACATATCCAAATAATGAAAAAAGGAAAGCGACGGAGGAGAAACAAACAACTAATAAAGAAACAGTAACAACCACAAAATAATGCAATAGCCTAAACACAATCAACAACAAGTGATGGTGGAATCAAAAGCAAGACACTAAAAGAAAATGGCTAAACCCCTCCATAAAACAAGACAACACTCGATACCTACTAACCTTCTACCCTAATAAGCGACCTCCATACTAGATAAAAATAACAAGAGCTTGCAATCCCACTACTTACCTCAAGTGTGGGAGAACCTGAAATAAAGTCCTGATTGGAAAGCTTCTTGTGAATAAGGCAATGGAGTCGAGGTACCTGAATCAGAGAAGCCTCTTAAAGTGCATTTATAACCACAGTGATGGAAACTGGCAGCAGGAATACATTTGCAATAAAGTATTCAAACCAAAGAAAGAATAAAAAGGAAATAACAACAGGAAGACCAGTCTGGGAGCAAAACCCTAATAAAGTTAAACCAAATATGGTGTACTCGGAGACTTGATTGTTTTTATACCACTGGCCTCTCCATAATCATTCTGCATAGTTGATTTAGCTCCTACTAGATGTCAATTTCTTCTTGGTTTAAGCTTAAGCTTCTGCACAGTTGATTTAGCTCCTACCAGATGTCAATTTATTCTTAGTTTTATAGCTTAAGCGATGAGGCGCTCACATACTCATTCTAGTCTGTGAAGCGTAGAAGGCTCGCATCGCTTTAAGCAATGAAGCGCTCGCTTTTCTGAACACTGGTCCATATAATTAAAGAAGGCCTCAACTAATAAAATACATTACAAGAAAAATACCTTGGTTGGAGGCATCTGAGTCTGTGTATCATCATCACCCAAATAGCCCAAAAAATCATTGTCAACATTTTTGTCTACCGAAAACTCCGGATCAAATGTTAAGACACCAATGAACTCAAAAACATCATTTAGCTTCAAATCAGATTCAGGAGAGTCGTATATCTGTAAGATTACAAATGTACCGGTAAAATTTTAGCAGATAAGGTGCACACGCAAACTTCAGCTTAAACTAGCAACTCAAGATTTACCTTCACAAGACATGGCAAAGAATTTCTGTCAAAATATGGAAGCACACTCGTAGCTGAACCAATGTCAGCAGTTGGAGTGTCCCCAAGATTGGATGAATTGGAAGCGATCCCACCCTCACGCTGTTGTGTTAACAAAAAATCAAGAAGCTTAATCAGATGTTGATGGATAACAATGTGATGAATAGACAATAAATGCAACCACTGAGAGCAACCAATGAGACCAGAAGTTTACATCCACAATTTTCAAGTCAAGTACAGCTAGTGATTGGTAGTTAAATAGAGTAAGAGAGAAGTAACAATGAACTCAGTGTGACATACCATCTTTTTATTGGAGGTGGAAGCTTGAACCTCCTCATTTGTGACCTATCAATAGACAAATCATTAAAACGCCTTATGTGCATATGCCTATTAGTCAATTAGTTGATTATACTAGCAAATGTTTAACTTCGGTACATCCAGACAAAAAAATGGGACATACTTGCATATCAATGTCATCCATTGCTGTATCATCCTCCCTATGGCGTTTCTCCCTTTGTGGAGATGAGGAAATTGAACTTGGATTGAGCAGGGATTCAGAGGAATATTCAATCCATGAATTCTGCCCTGGAACCTAAAGCAACACCAGAAAATCAGTTATTTAATTGTGTTTCTCAAGAATCAAAACAGAAGTAAACAGGGTTTCTTTTTTGATAAGGTACAACAGGATACTAAGAAACACACTGTCTAGCAAAAGAATTACAGTATTAAATCTTCTTCTATAATCCAAAAGATAAAATAGGATTTTCATCATCTAGCCAACAACCATTCCACCATAAATGTAGATTTTGAAGACATCTTCTTCACAAAAGAAAATCATGCTTTCTTCCTTCAAATCATCACTTATTTCTTTCTAACCAGATGTTCATACAATACATAATAGAATCATAATTTAACATGAATTTCATTTTTGTTATCCCTCGAATGCGATTTTTTTTTTTTATAGAAAAGGAGACTTAATTGAACAAAAACGACTCTCTCTAATTTAGTCCTCCCTCCGTTTCACAAAAAATGGTCTAGTTTGACTTGACACGGAGTTTAAGAAATTAAAAAAGACTTTTGAATCTTGTGATCCTAAATTAAAGTTATGTCAAATGTACAAAATTGACCTTTAATTTGTGTAAAACTGAAATTAAAATGTTACCAAAAAAAGGAAGGGGTCAGACTAAAAAGAAAAGGAGGTCATTTTTATGAAACGGAAAGAGTATAAGATATCGTTTTTATAAATACTCCCTAAAAACAGGTTACAAATTAAATTTATCATTACTTGTAAGAAGTAATGGCAGTATATCTAGTGGATAAACAAGAAAGTAACAAGGTTATCAAGACTAACAGGAACACAGTAAAGTAATCGCCGCTCCCACACTCGCATGTCAGGTGAAGATCCCGTAGCCATAGGGAATTGAAAGAAGTCACCAAACTTATTCGTTCTCCAAGTTTCTCCATCCTTGAATCAGAACATTAAAAAAAAATTAGTAACGAAGACATAGGTACTCTGTAAGTGAGAAAGTATGCACAAAAATGATATTATACCTTGTACATGCCAACATACAATTCATTTCCCAGCATATCTTGTATCATTCCCCGAAATTGAACAAGAGTATTGGATTTTAACCGTGCAATAGATGAAGGATTCAGAACTGGAACCTATAAAAACAAGATACTACTACTAATCAGCTACTCTTCTCAAAAAATAATAGAACTGAGTGGAATTTCAAGACAAAACCTGAGAAATGCCGCCATCGTCATAGAGGAACTGCTTGAATAGATCAATGACGCCCCAGTCCTTGCCGTCGAACGCGGCTGGATCAGAGGCTTTACAAATCGCATTTTGAAATGTCGATCGGACAGCTCCCTGTGGATTTAGTAGGCAATCGTAAGCGACTCCCACCATTGTTGATTGTATTCGCCGGAGAAAAGGAAAGTAGAGAGTGAGTTAGGGTTGAAGGAGAAATGGCAGTTGCTGGCTAAGCTATAACTGATCTAAGTAGGTGCCATTTCCCGCCAAGTTATGGGATTTCCCGCCAATTCGGCCGGTTGGGTTTAAGTCCAGTTATAAATTTCGGGCCCCAATTTTGGGTTGGGCACTATAGGACCATTCTGCACTCCGGGCGAACCTAACATATATTTCTAATGATAATCATTTAATTATGAGGAATTGACACATAAAAACTACTTCCGTAATGATCTATTTTTCTTTTTAGTTTGTTTAAGAAAAATTATATCTTTTCTTTTGTAATTATAGATAATAAAATTCTCGTCGAAAAAACAATAAGCAAGAACGGAAAAAATATCGCAACAATCGTATTTATTATTTCAAGTGCGAGTGTTACAATCTCTATGATTCCTCTGAATTCGTTTTTTCAAATATAAATTCAAGGGCTCTTGAGTTTGATCTTGAATTTGTCTTGAGCTTAAACTTGAACTTTATTTTGATCTTGACTTTTACTTGAACTTTATTTTGATCTTGACTTTTACTTGAATTCAAGGGCTTCGAGCTTGTTCTTGAATCCGATGGTCTTGATCTTGATCGTTCTTGAATTTGAATGCTTAAATTCTTAAACTTGTAGCTTTATAGAGAATTTTATGGCGTTAGTACCACGGATTTTCTCTAGCTTCTTGTTTAGAATTTTCTGTCCCTTTTCTGAATTATAAGGACCCCTATTTATAGTTTTGGAATAGAGGAGTTGCGATTGGAATATGATTTCCTTCGGCCAATCAGATTTAAGTGACGTGGCCTATGGGCTTTATGGAGCGGGCTTGTCATCTTTGACACATGTCATGATCCTATTGACTTCTTGTTTGACTTGGCATGCTATGTCATTAGCCACGTGGCACCAAAAGAATGGGCCTCTAAGATAAGATGACATTGAATTTAGCAAATTGGGCTCATCTATTGTAGCCAAATCAATTCATTTTGACTTTAATTAAATGGAAAAATTACATAAATCTCACCTTTTAGTTTATTTATTGCCATTATCCCTTATAAGTTTTACAAATCTCCAAAATCCCTCATTTTCGCGCATCAGATTAGTGTATCTCGCGCATCAGATTAGTGTATCTCGTGCATCAGATTAATGTATCATGTATAAAATGTAATGTATCTTACTTAGCAATTAATGTATCTCGCGCATCAGATTAATGTATCAACGCTTATATTATTGTATCTGTTTGAGAGATTTCTGTAATTATAAACTTTTAAGGGATATATTATAATTTTGCCTTAAAAGTATGTGATTTCTGTAATTTGCCCTAATTAAATTCATATTTATTGGTCTTGAATAATTAGCCCAATTATATTAATCCATAATTTATTTAGACTAATATATTCATGAATTTAATATAATCCGAATCATTTTATAAATTTATATTTAATAAATTTGAAATGATTACAGTAACATTTTAATTTTAATTTTAATTTTTCATGTGACATGTTTCAGTCCATAAGATTAAATGACATTTTTGTATATTTAACATAATTTAAATTTAGGACCACAAAATTGAAAATTCTTCTTTATTTTCTTAAATTTCGTGTCAAGTCAAACTATGTTATTCTATTTTAAACTAAGTGAGTCTCATTCTTAGATTAAATTGATAATAGCCATTTTTAGGACCCATTTGGCCATAGATTTCCCAAGTAATATTTTGGGGAAAATTTGACAAATAGTGTTTGTCCATACAATTTGTCATTATTTGGCAAATATTTTTGGCAAATATCCCAAATTTCCAAATACTAATTTTTTCTAGTATTTGGGCCAAATCTCATTATTTGGGATCTTTTAAAAATTAAAATTTTACACCAAACTTTTATCTTTTACAAAAACACCCTCTATAGTAATTGTTTGCGTTGTATTACATAATTTTTACGTGAACACCAAAATAATGATGAAATATTCGGTGAATATGAAAGTGATATGGTTATTGATAAAAATGATGAACAATCGACTCAGGGTAACAAAGTCATGTGCTTTGTCTACTTCACGATGTATGGAATGATGCTTGTTTCACTCACTCCAAACTACCACATTGCTCCAGTGTCATGGACACTACTTGTTATTTGTTGCAATGAAGATCCAATTGACTTGTAACACAAACTTATGGTTAGTTTTGATAGTTTTTAAAACTTATGGGTATAAATCATATTTTTCTAAAAAAGTGAAATATGTTTTCCAAATACTATGACCAAACACAAGGTGAAATTTCATCCAAATAATATTTGCCAAGAATATTTGGAAATCTATGGCCAAACGCTAGCTTAATTGATTTGGGTCACGTATCAATCCATTTTAAATGGATTGAAATAGGTTGAGCTAACAAGTGGGTGGGTCAATAACCAATCCAAATCTAAATGGGTTGAGAGGGTTGGGATTGATTTTGCCACCCCTAGTGAAAAGTCGAATGAAGGTCTCCTCACCTGTTAAAGAATGATGTTAGTTTCATTTATGGGCATACTTTTTACCAGAAAAAATAATCTAAATAATCTCATCCATCATTTATTAAAATAATAACAAAACAAGGAAACAAGAAGTGAACATTCAGATATTTTGAAGTGAACTTAAATTTTTTACCTTTGAACGCTTACAATTGCAAAACTTACAATCAGTACTTGAACTCGTCAATGTTTTCATTTTATACTACTACAAATATCTAGTTCAATTGAATATACAGACCTTTCGGATTGTTGAGACATGACTATAAAATTTCAAAAATCAAAATATAGAGTAGACAAAAATAAAAGATGAATGAGAAAATGTGAAGTGACTAACTCCATATTTATTATTGAAGAGAGAGATATAACTTCAGGTGAAAAGTTAATAAAAGAAATTGTAGTTCGTCTATTTATGGGTGAACTACCTTTAAACTTTATGATGTGTTTTGGATTGAACTGACGGAAGTTAACTTTGGTTGTCACAATTCACTCACAATTGGACGAAGTGTCCATTTAGGTTTGTATTGAATCTCTTTTAGTATGAAGTGCCCAAAAAATGTTCGTTTTGAAGCTGTACTCTCCTAATTATAATCTGCAAAGAGCAAGATTGCTTTTTTTAATTGTGATATCCAGATCAGTTTGAGCGCTCACTCATTAATATGGGGCAAGGATGGAGTTAGTAGCTGGGATACGAATTCGTTCTAATTCAATAATTTTTGTTTAAATAATGTATCTGTGTTAATTTTTTTTATTGAATATGTACAATTATAAAAAATTAGAACTCAATTATTACCACTTGAAGTTATCATGATTCTAAATTGAGAATTCATAAAGTTAAAAAATCATAGCTCCGCCTCTGAATACACGGATATACTTGAATAACTCTATTCCAGAGGCTAAGACCAATTGATGACATTCATGATTGAGTCAAGAAAAAAAGAGAAACACAAAATGACCAAGGCTGTTATATTCTTATGAGTTCATATATAAGAGGAGGAAATAGTACTACTAATTAGCCCTTAAGATATATACTACAAAATTCATCTTGAGAAGAGCTTGGTGAAGAAATTTCCAGAGTTGGGTTTTTCTAGGCAAGCTACGTGCGCATATCTTCCCAATTTGTCAACTTGCCTTGCTTCTCCACTCGTATCTTTCTTGCAAACCTTGCACGTTTTGTCTACCCATCCCTCCTCCACATATTGTCCATCCACTATTAATTTGTTCCCAAAATAAAAATAAAAATGGTTAATTAAAGCCATATATAATTAAATAATATAATTAACTAGGATTATATATAATTACCCTCAACGTAGGACTTGAAGAAATCTTTGTATGTCCCACCAATCTTCCTTCTCAGAGCTCCATACTAGAAAAAAAGTCGTCTTCATAAGTAAACAAGTACTAATACACAACTTGATTAACATACGCCCAATGAGAAAGAGAGACTGACAATATAATGTGGTTTGATAGTTAATAAAAGTTACGCAAGTATTAATAACGTAGAATATATGATGAAATTTATGTAGGTATTCATATACATTAGTTAGTTATGCGAGTTTCACCTAGCAAATCAATTACAATATTTATTTTGGATCTGAATAATTTACTTTCTAATTAACTAGAGTATAATTGATACATGATTTAATAACGGTATAACTTATCTCCAAACCATGCATTATAGAAATGAGAATTTACCTGTTCTCTGGACATTCTCTCTCCGGATTGTGTTTTTTCTCTTGCTTCATCAAGAAGCTCAGCGTCCTTTGAAGATCTAACTTGGGAAAAATCAAGAGCTTCAGTTACACTTGAAAACAAAGATTGTTTCCTCTTATTTTTTGGTTCTTCTTCTTCTTCTTGTGTATCCTCTTTTTTAGCCTTTGCTGAAATTGCTACTAAGCAAATTCTGCTGCTACGAAGAATACTGCATTTGGGGAAATATTCTGAACCACTGAAATAGTAATTTTGAGAAGGTGAAAAGGGAATAGCCCTCAGCCCCATTATATTGTATGAATTTGAGGCTTAATTAATTACTTTGAAGCTGCACCTTTATATGAGAATATTGTTTGTGGCATACTTATTTTTTTTATATTAGAATAGAAAATGCAGGGCCAGTCCCATAACTGGTGGTTCATAACATATGACGTGGCTTTTGGCTGACAACTTAAATTCCTTAAATAAAATATTTCCCAATAATATTACACCTCTTGTCTATAGATTTGTCTTTTTTCATCTTTCATGTGGTTATAATGAATTCTGTTTCTCTTATTAACTTGTTCAAGTATATGTTGTCTATATAGCAAGCTATTTGAAGTGTGCACAAGCTTTCTTTGCATACCATAGTTGTAAAATTTAAAAATATAATTTTATTTCATACTTAATGATATAATAACGTTTTCTTCTGGAGAATGAAGCAACAGACTTTTAATTATTTCCAGTTAGTCTTATATTTGCCTTGTTATTTTATGTCGAGAATGAAACATCAAAATTTGAATAGATAAGAGATGAAATAAAAAAACTTCAGTAATCTGCACAATAATTTCATTTACCTCTCTAATAAGATACATAGCTATAGGAGTAAAGTGAAATGATTTAATTAAACAATGTAGACCATGCCAACTTCAAGAAGGGATGCTGGAGGAACTTTAAGGGATACATCTGCACCTCTGCAATTCCTCCTAAGGAAATTATAACCATAATTTATAGCCAACCTCTTCAACACAGATGATCCTTGTTTTGCTTTCACGTGTGAATGTCCTAGTACGAATGCTGTACCTGCTTGTTGTGCTGTATATAAATCTTCTAGCTCTTCCTGCAGCTGAGAACTCATTTCGTCCCGTGAATCCACTTCCGACTCCTTATCTATGGCAAATCTCACTCTTCTTTCCACAGGTTGCATCTCTATCACATCCGTCACACTTTCAACTGTAGGGAACCCGACAGACACGCTTGCAGGCTGCATGGTTTCTTCGAGTTCAAAAGCTGGTGTGCCTGACAAATCTAGAGTTCCTATAACGGTCAGTCTACATTCTCCTGACGATGCACCAGAACCTGAGCAGTCATCCTCGTTGCATGCGTCGATGATTCCATGTGCCTTGTACCAATCATACCGGATGAAATCAGCCAGCTTACTGACTAGTTCGGATTCAAAGGAGTCGACATCCTGGTGAACGTCACGGTAACCATAACGGACAATGCATCTATACGAACGATGAGCTGCAGGACCAACACGGCCTACGAGGTATCTCTCAGCTGGGGGAACAAAAGGGACTGGCACGGATTTCACACACACGAAAACAAGTATCCGGTGGTAGGCAGGGAGGTTGGTAACAAAACGTGAGAAGTTGGCTGGAATCCCAGAAGTCAAATCTGTGAATACGAGCCCGATGCCAGGGACTCGAGTAATACCCAAGCTTGGACCTAGTGCCAGCAGCCATTCTAATGAAACCTTATTGTGGAGATCATATTCATACTTTTTAACTGTGGCGTAGTGCCAAACAAACATGACAGTAACCAAAAAGAGTGCAAGCAGGATTGGAAGCCAAGCGCCTTCAAGAAACTTAATGACGGAGGCTGAAAAGTAGAGTAACTCAATAGACCCAAACAGAAGGAGAAATCCAAGGGCCAGTATTGGAGGCTTGTTCCAGCAGAGGATGATAACTAATGAAGTAAGGCAAGTGGTCACTAGCATCACCGCCATCACTGCTAGTCCTGCAATTGATAAAGGATGAAACTGTGACACCTTAAGATATACACTGAAGTTTCAAGTTAAGTGGTTGCTGAACTCTATACAGCTTCATTCATATAGAGAAGAGGGAAATGAGACTGGTACGAAAACAAAACAAAAGGAAAGAGCTGTTTAGGGCCTTAGGCTGACAAGAAGGAAAAGACTCTGATTGAGTCACTATAAAAGCAGGCAGCCAGCAATGAATTATCTAATAAGAATGCCAGGTATATGAAACATTTTTTCTATAGCATATAGCAAAGGAAACATCTACTGTAAGAAGGAATAAAAGATTTTTGAAGATCACACATTAAGCCACATTGAAGAAGTTAATCAGAACTGTTAAAAGGCTAAGAAAATGACTGACAGTAGACAGTAATTGATGCCTTTATAACGTGGCTTGGAGAAAGAATGATTGGTAACAAGTACCTGACGCATTTCCCATGTGCTTTGTGTCTCTGAAACCAATAGTCACAGCAACACAAAGAATCATGAGTATCCAATTGATCTCGGGAATGTATATCTGGCCATGCATCTTGGCATTGGTGTGAACAACCTTGACTCTTGGGAAGCAACCAAGGGATTGACTCTGGTTGATTATTGAGAATGTTCCGCTGATGATTGCCTGACTTCCCACAACAGAAGCCAGAATTGCTATTACTAGCACTGGCCATCTCACAACATCTACATTGCAATTAATTTTTTTTTAAAGAAAAAACAGAGAAGGAATAAGTCACTGAAAAATATGCATGGAATTCAAATGAAAATTGATAAACATGATCAAGAAGCTTGTTCTACAAAACCAGCTTATGTTCATGAATACAATTGTTAACAACGGATAGAGATGGTGGTCTTTCTCTGATGTCTACAAGTACTTATATAGGCCCAGTCTCATACAATGCCTTAATGAAGTAAACACTATGAAAACACCCACAATTTGATTGAGGATAGGCCAAACTTGGCTCATACTTGAAAAAAATAATCATTTCCATAGTCCATACCCTTCACAATTCAGCACTAGTTCATTTCAGATATCTTGATGCAACAACTGGATAACAGCGTCTAAATAATTATCATGTTTAGACATCAGGTCATTCAGGCTTCAAATTCATACATAAACCGTTACATCATGAAGAACTTGAATATGTAAATAATACATTGCAAAGGATATCAACTAGCATGGTTGCAATATCTGCTGACAAAGAAATCCTTACATTCTAGAGCAATTGTTGACTTCAAGTTCAACGTTGCTCATTGCTGTACTAATGATAGTTCAAGCATCAAGAATTTCAGTTCAATTGTATGAATTATAGTATACATCCCTCTAAACTGAGATCAATTTATTTTAAATGTAGAACTTCTACACCCCCAGTCGCAACAACCTTCCCATTTTAAGATGTCACAAAACGTTCGACCATATGACAGGTAATATTATTCTATACAACTTTCAGAATATCCAACAATACAAATTCATTCAACTATCAAATGTTAAAGATGTTTTCTGTATCACTTCTCAACCAAAAATTAATATTTTCTTCTACTATCACTACCATATTATACATGTCCTTTTTTTTTTTTGTGGAAAAACATATTATACTTGTCAAATTATTACCTTCAAGTCAATGTCTAGTTATTACCAAATTATTGAACTAGATAATTAAAAAGAAAAAAGAAGTTACTACCAAAATATAAAATGTGTAGCTTACCTACTTTAGTGTCTTGAAAATACACAAATTTATCAACTGAAAGCTCAAACTCCATATCAAACATAAGTACATAACTATGTATGCCTTAACTATGTATGCCTCAGTACCATCTAAACTTGTTTAACATTGTAATGATACCTGGAACTGATACATAGAAACCGATCTTGTGAATGGTGTGGTGATGCTTTGATAAGAAAGCTGCTTGACCCATATAGGCCAAGATTAGTGCTGGATAAACCAGAAAGGTGAATGCAATCTGTGGCAGGATAAAGAAATAGAGATATCATTTGAGATTAAAATACAGTCTATTGCTGTAAACGTACAAGGACAAAATTTGGTTCATAGAGTTTACTTGAATTGCAGTATATGAGAAATGCCCAAGATCAGCAAACATTGCTTCAGAACCTGTAATACGGTAAATAGAACATTTTAACATTCATTACTGAAACATTGGATCTTTGTTGCAGTGCATCACTATGTTCTATATAGTACACTATTGATACCATGATTATAGCCTAACCAAGTCTAGATGTATATAGTACACTATTGATACCATGATCAAAGCATGATCCAGAGGTGAACAATGTTGAATATAAAAACATTATCAAGTATCAGGCCATACATTACATCAGAACACCATTCTCTCCCCTTCACAATTTATTTGTTTCTTTTCTCTAAGGAATGGCCAATTTGACCAATCTTCAGAGGTATATATAGTATATAGAATAGTTCTTTTTTTTTTTCAATGTAAAACTTGGACATTTTGAAACTACGGAAGAGAAAAAAGTTGCAACCGTTTCCATGTTAAAGTGATGAAAGAATACATCAAAATTTTCAAAGATAACTTGGTTTGGCTCTTGGCAAGGGAAGACACAACGATTTTATGAAAGAGAGAGTACATTTAAGCTATTGGCAGATTGTATTATATGAATCTGTACTGAACAGATGCTTCATCTGTTTTGTCCTGATTTACAAATATGCATTTTCTAACCAAGTGCTCTCATACTATTAATTTCAATCAAGTATTTCATGTCAATTTTTTACTAGAATAGACTTCAACAAATCCTAGAACCATAGATCATGTACTACCACAAATTGGACCTTATATTTGCCAACTGACATGCTTTTAGATACTAGAGAACAGGCGTCTGACATATGAACAGGTAAGCCTACAGAAAGCAAGGTACATACAATAGCATCACTTTTAGCATGTTCTAGATGGCAGCACCTGATTTATATAAAGCTGCATATTGGACTTCAGAAGATATACCAAAGAAACAGAGCTTATGACCACTCTAATACAAAAAAGCGAAGTGAGAAGACATATTACCAGTTATGCAGAGCAGAATTCCACCCAAAGACATCCATCCACCTTTTCTTGTTTTCTTCAGGAACTTTACCATGTAATAGGGGGAAAGAGCTTTATAAACCTGTGGATTCCAGTGGATAATGTTGTATAACCCAAGAGCACTAATGCAGAGTAACCAGGTCATCACAATTGGTGCAAAAACAAAACCAACTCGATGTGTGCCATAATGTTGTAATGCGAATAGGCAGACCAATATGAAGCAAGTTATTGGAATCACTGCATCTGCATAAGCAAAAACATGGATGTAATTCAACAGTACTTTTGTCAAAAAAACAAACAAACATGGATGTAATAATGAATCAAAGTTTAACGATAACTTCTGTAAAGATCTGTAGTGATTAACACTTACGCAGCAGATACATCTAGAAAAGTAAGGAAGAAACAAAGAAATATAACTCAGCAGAAAAGATATTAATGTCAAATCTCTTCTGTTGTTTCCCGCACCCATCCTTTAACTAAATACCAACAAGAAATATAAGAGGAAAACATTGGAAACTCAAAATAGTTGGCTGATTTAAGTCTGCCCCTGCACACGTACCCTCTCCCCAGCCACACCCCAAAAACCACTGTCTTTTCTTTATATCTATACCATTTCATTCCAGGTGAATTTCTTGTTTCAACTCATCGCTCTGTATTAAAGTCGTGGAGAATGAACTTCACTTCTTGTTTGCCCTAATATCTAGTTTTGATAAAATACCATATATAAATAGGTAAGCGCCTAAGCGACATCTAATTGAATTGATTCACCGAATCTTCCATCTACCAAAATAGAAGAGATGTCTATTAAGGTCAGCTTCATGAAAAAGAGAAAGAAAGGAAGCAAGTTTAGCAAACATAGAGATGGAAATAGATGGATTTTGCCCTGCTGTTGTCACCAGAAAGTTGGAAAAAGAACACTTGACTTATCAGATACATAATACAATAGCTTGTACAATTTAGGAGGAAAGTCCTTGTAGCAAACATAACTTGTTCCATTCTCAGACTTCACATGTTTATCATGTAAGGTACTCAGAGAGAAAAACAACGTTTTCCTTTCAGTTGAAAGAAACAATGACACTGGTAAATTTGACAAGTGACAACAATTGTGGAACTACAAGGTTCTTTGCCTAAAATATTCTTTTCAGTCGAAAGCTATGTTGACATTGGTCATAATACCTTTTGGAAGTGACAACATTTCTGACACAATCGCTACAATGAGATACATTTTTTCTTTTGGTCCTTCTTTTTGTGTTGAATGGTACTATGAGATTCTTTACCTGGTCAGAAGCAAAACCTAAGTTTGACAGAGTAATTGTTATCCCAGAAGTGAGTTTGAACAGAAAGGTAAAATATTTCCAGACACTGAGTTTGAAAAGAAAGGTAAAACATTCCAGACAAGTGAGTGCCCTACTGTTACAGCAGTTATATCTTTCCCTTTTCCATGTAGATAGTACATACTGAATAGTGATTAAGTTGTAGCCATATAAAGAATAATTTTTAAGATTCTCTTCTCTCTCTACCTGTAACCAGCCATCAGATTGTAATAGAATAATAGTGAGTCCTCTACTATTACCAGGCCTTACAATTGCAAGGTCTGTGCATTGACAACAGTGGAAGTTTTCTAGGCCAATTTGGTTATTAAGGCTGAGAAGGTTAGAAATGGGCAATGAGAAGATGAACACAGAGGAAGACAGACATCCTTATCCATGATCACTGAAATGTTGATTGACACTGAACAGATAAGTTAATTAAGCATTGACACCACAACGTTTGACTGGATTGTCTCACAGTTTTGCTTTATATTCTGTAACACAATCAATTACTCCATACTTTGATTTTGTACTAAGACAAGGATATTAAAAAAAAGTAGTACAAGATAGGAACAAGACATACTAATTAAATTACTTCAATTTCTTTGATGCAACTTTTAAAGTGATTGATAACAAAATGGCGGGCTACAAGAACAACACATTTCAGTTTTCACGAAGTAGTTTCATTGTAGACAAAGCAGCTTACATTGATGATGCTCCCGAGACATCGATAACTCAAGGCCAGAGACCGCAGAGAATACTGCAGTTGGAAGAAGATTCCATGTCAGCATCTACCATAATTCTAGAGAAGATGAATTTGATGCAAAACAGCCTACCATACCAGATATGGCTGGAGTAAGCAGCCCATCTCCAATCACCATACAAGTGCCAAGAAGCACCAAAATCAGCAAAGCAGTGTGTAAGGACTTGTGCTTCTCAAGAAGCAACTTCAACTTTGAGCTGTTCTTCATCTCAGGAGGATGTTCAAGTTTGTAGGTAGAAAGAGCTTCATCAGCAACTTGTCTGTTAGGCAGAAGGCTAACTTTGGCATGCCTGCATATTAAGGAATAGAGCGCAAAAGTACCACCTGCAGCAGAATCCATATAAGTCAATTTAACAACCAAATACCAAGCGTATCTTTGTGACTTGTAGTACATACCTTCTCCATTGTCATCAGCTCGAAGCACGATAAAGACATATTTGAATAGAGGAACTAGAGTTAAAGTCCAAAAAACGAAAGAGAGAACGCCAAAAATCTCTTCATTAGTCTCTGAATGATGAATGTCTTCTGCAAATGTGCTCTTGTAGACATAGAGAGGGGAAATACTGAGATCACCATACACTACCCCCAGACTCTGATATGCCAGAATCAGTGTACTCTTCCAAGACTTCTATAATAATAAAATAACATAAAGGGGGAGATAGGTGTAAGTAAGATGTGAAAAAAACAAAAAGGAGAAAAAATATGACTGTAATTCAGTAATATAATACAATCTACAATATGGTACAACTGTTTTCAAAATTTCAGCAGATTGAAGAACCAACATATACACACCTTTGAAGTGTCCCAACACTTGCCATAATCGATATCCATTCTCCTCAAAGGCTTTTTGTACTAATTTGATGGATACTAATAACAAAGAGATAAGATATCCTTACTTGAAGTACAATTTCTTAAACATATGATAATCCTGCAAGAAATGAAAGATCCACAAAAATGATGAGGCAACCAACACTAACACAAATCACCACTATCAATCCCTAAATAAAAAAAGAATAAAGGCATGAAACAAACCCCTTTTTTTAATTTAACCCACTTGGCCACTTACTGGGTGGGGTTCACCTTGCTGCAGAACACAATTGTGCACAATGCAGGACACTAAAAGTAAAACCTCCATGGAAACTCATAAGCTTTCTTTCTTTCGTTAATAACAAAGTATAGAAAAGGAACTCTTGTGCAACAAATGGTTAGATTAGCAGAGTTGGAAGAAGAAGAAGAAGACTAGTGTTAGTGTGAGATTAAGGAAAGCCAAAAGCACATGATTCAATTGCAGTTACATCATCATATCAATCACACCAAAGTTGAGCCCACGCAAATTAAGGCTATTGTAAGGACCAGAAGTAGGTAGTCCCCACTCTACTCAAATATATGTACAAAATTTACAGGTCACCAAGATAATAGTACTACTTACAGTAATATACTATATGAAAACACTATTATTTTAAAGATTTGGTAATAGTATTTCTTTAAGAAGATAAATAGTAGAGGTTCTTTCACTATTATGGAGAGAAACAAAAAAAAAAAATGCTAATTATCTATGTGAGGAGAGGCAGCAGCACGTGATGAGAACATGGACCCCTTCTCTTCTGCTCAATTCCATTTTGTTCACGATTCCAACGCTTATCTATCTATCTTTTCCCATTTCAAGCAACGTGTAAAAAGCTACGCTCTTTTCGTATTCTTGGGCTTTTCACCCTTAATTCTACTGAAAATCCAACTTTACTTTAATCAAATGTAACTAACTGGTTTAACATTTAGGAATGAATAGTCTTTCCTAATAAATGCATCCTCAGCTCAGCTGCTTAGGCAAACCTAACCTACTACATCCATAACTGCAAAGGAAAGACTAAAGATATGCTAAATAAACAGTAGGTATCCATGTTCTGACCCTTTATCTTCTTGGACTTCTCCCACAAAAAACTAGATCTAGACGTCCATGATATACATTGAAGAATCATTTTATCAAAATACCATGGGTATATTTTTAAAAAAGTTGGAGTGGGTAATGTGGGTCATTTCACTCAAACCAGACTTTTCATTATGAGATTAGAAGACAATAAAAAAGCTAAAACAGCCGCTAAAGAAAAACCAAAGGCGTTTTGAAGGTTTATTGGGGTAGCCGACAACTCAAACTTGAGAATATTGTCACTTACCTAAACAAGGGAAATAATGAAAATTTGAGAATGGTGCAGATGCACAAAATTAAATTTTAGGGAACATGTTCCGAGAATTAAGCATGAATACTTTACTCTTAAACTATTCATTGCCTGATCGGACAAGTGAAAAAAGCCAACAAAAGAATACTGTATTACTGTACTAGTACAGTTGTGTATATTTGGACGCACACAATAACACAACAATCAATGTGAGACACATATTCACCCAAAATCATTGTTGGATAACATGCCCTTTTGCTGAATATTGCTACTTCACATCAAAGCTCCAAGATTAGTAACCAACAATAGTATATTCAGTAAAATTTCACTAAATAGGATATGAAAGAATAGATCATAGTATATATTTAAATTTTATTATTACCTCGTAGAGATAGCGAGCGGCAAGATTTGTAAGGCCAAATTAAAAGAAATTATTTTCCTACTTTGCCGTTATTAACTGTCAATCCACAATCTGTGATTCTTTTGTATTGTTTGAATTCTTATATTTACCTCTATGAGACTTACGCTTGTATATTTTCAAGTATAACTATTTTTTATTTACACGAAACTCCTCCTTTTGTCTGCTATTGTTTCTATTGCCTCCAATTAATTAACTTTCTTGGACTCTTGTGCTTTTGCTGTTGCTGTAGTTGAGGTTTCAGTCATTGTGTCGGAATAAATAACTGTAATTTATGATAAATAATATCATAGAATATAATGCAATATACTAGTGATTGAGAAATATTCTTTCTACAAATTAATCAATTTGAAAGTGAATTGTTTACATAGTCCTACATGTAGGCTCGTTGTCTAATGAAACTTGTTATTGATCAAACACATGTACTGTTTTGGGTAGAGGTGTCAAAAAAGAGCTCAACTATAGATAATCTCCTTAGTTTGATCAAAATTTTAAGGGTTGAAATTAAAATAATTTGAATTAGGTTCAATCTCAACTCATTGAAATCTTAATTCATTTAATGAGAATTCTCAATTGAGTCCAATTTAATCTCCAATTTCAACCCATTTTAAAACTTTTTATATTTGCATTTGATGAATGTATGCTCTATATTGAAGGTATGAATTGCTATCTATTTTATTTCTTTTTGAATTTACTATCCATTTGTAATTTCCATTTTTAAAATTTTCTTGATTTGAAATTTAAATTGTGGTTCTAAAAGTTAAAGACAAAAGTGATCATTATCCCCCTGAACTTGAAGCTTTTTATTCAGTGTACACCTAAACTATATTCCGTTTTAATTACCCCCGAACTTGTTTATCCTTCCATCGCGTATACCTTTATTGTCCACCTACTCCAATCGTGACTACACACGCGTGACAGGTTGACAAAAGTGGTGATGTGGATTTCCATCTGGATAAATAATAACCACCTAGATAAATAAATATGACAAAAATAAATATCAAACCGTCTCACCTAAAACTTCCGGACTAAGCTCAAAACTTCTCCCTTAGCTCTAAGAACTGTAATCGACGACGTGAAGTTCTTGCAGATTTCAAAGCTTTTGGCTCTCTAAGACGTGGAGTTGGTCGATTTCGCTGAGTAAAGGGAGGATTTCGCAGAACTCTTTCTGGATTTGGGTCTTCATAGACATGAAGTTGGTCGATTAAAATGACAAAAAGAGAAAAATTCTGAAATTTGAAAAAGAGAGAAAAATAGTTAGAGAAAAGAGAGAGAAAGTTCTGAAAAGATGCCAAAAATTAAAGAAAATGGAGATTTTATGTTTTTTTTACCGTTGTAGCTTTCTGATGTGGCAAAAATTTACTTCCTCACGCGTCTGCTAGAGTTTGTTGTCAATTTCTACGCCAGGTGGACAATAAAGGTGCACGCGATGGAGGAATAAACAAGTTCGGGGTAATTAAAACGGAATATAATTTAGGTGTACATTGAATAAAAAGCTTTAAGTTCAGGAGGGTAATGAACACTTTTGCCAAAGTTAAATAACAATATGTAAAATTATTGAGATTAAGCGGGTCATGACCCAATTTTTAGCCCAACTCATTTGAGTCCAAAGTAAACTTGAGCGGGTCAAGACCCAACCCAATTTCTATTTCAACCCATTCTAATATCTCCAATTTCAACTCAATCCGCCCATTTGACACCCCTAGTTTTGGCTATTCTTGTTAAACAAGCCAGGAACAAATCCTTTTCTCTTATCGAGGCCAAATTTCATAGAAAAATCTTATTTTTTTTAATTGTCATATATAAATTGAACAATAATAATTTATTTAGTATAATCTTACAAATGAGGTATGTAAGCAAATCTTATGAAGTAAGAATGTAAATAATGCTTCATGAAAAAATATAATAAAAAGTTAGAATTATATGTCTATAACTTGACTCAAGAATTTAAGAATTGATATAATGCTATCAAAATAGTGTTGCGCTGAATTTGATAAATATATATATAATGATATTGAAGTAGTGTTGACTTGTTGCGGTGCTTGAAATTTGAAAAAAACACCACAAAACACAAAAAAGTCAACAAATTTATATAATGTAAAAAGTTTGACTTCAAAATATTCAACAATAAGAAAATAAAAATAGTGAAAGGGAAATGAAAGAAGTAGATATAGAATTAATAATATGGGTTGATGTTAATTGTCATAATATTAATGAGACAACAAAATATATAATCAAGTAAGAAATGATACTATAATTACTTAAAAACTATCCCTTTTTTTTTCAAATTAATTAATCATACATAAAAAAATTTAAACAAAAAAACAACATATAATACTACATATAATTTAAAGTGAAGAATATGATTCACGTGAATTTGAGAAACCTGGGACCAATTTTTTTTCTCTTAATACTGTGAATGTGAAATACTAAGTAATAATGTTTGTTGGTTAATATGTCTAAAATTCAAAATCACGTGACCAAGTTACATTCAGGCCCCCCCTCATTACATTTCGACAAAATTTGTCGAGTCTATCATTACATTATTCTTACTCTCAAATTGATAAATTTATTTTACGTTTTATTTAATGGAATTATTTTTTGTTTATTTCCGTTAATTGATGAAACTAAAGTTAGAATAGAATTGTCTAAAAACAAGTAATAGTTTCTTTGATCAATTTTTTAATAAGCCAACAATGCTTATTTAAATATTTAAGGTGTTTCGTCAAGCTTAAAAAAAAATATTTTTCTCCTTCAAAAGCACATTTAAGTCTTAATATATTGACCAAATACAAATTACTGTTTTAATATTTAGAATAATTACATTTTTCAAATTAATTAACCAAACACAATCTCGAAACGAAACGTATAGCTTTGAAGGCATAGTGGTCGTGTCATGTGATAAAAGTTTGGCAAGATTTGAAAAAAGGAAATGTTTATCTCTTTAACAAGCAAAAGTGAGCTCCACACAATTATGAACATTGTGTCATTATATTAATTAACTAAAGAAAAGGCAAGAGCTTGATTGGCGGTAGGCATGAAATAAACTAGGGTCCAATTTTTACCTAACTTTTAATTTCCGCAAAAGTTGAAAAGGGAGCTTTCACTAAAAGAATGAAATTAATATACTTACTAGAATTGATGTTAGCACACTAAGCAAAAATGGCTACGAATAATGGTGAGAAGTATATAGATAGTGAGGGTTTTTAAAACAATAGGATAGAAAAGTAATGATGGTGGTTGTATCACTATTAAGATATGATCTAAATTTGGCCATGTAAAATATTAGTGATGATCAAGTGTTTCTTGAAGCCAAAGTAAATTTTGTGAAGCCAATCGTTCTAGCTTGAAGTCAAATTATATAGGGGAAAAATAGATAACATATGTGATGGAGTTAGATGTAGATGCAGTGATGAATTACACGACCTAGAATTATATTACTCAACTTTATTTTTACCTAAATAAACAAAGTTGCTTAACGTATTTTAACAAAGAGGTAAAGATAGTGAAGTAAAAACATAGCATTTTATCTGGGAATATTCGGTTCAAAAGATGTAAAAATCATGACCCGTTTCATAACCGGATTTACTCCCAATTTCACTAAATACCAACGAGTTTTACCGCAAAATAGATTACAAAACTACATAACCTAAGGAATAATCAAATAATTCATACACTAGCACAAACCTCCAAGGTGTGTGTTCCCAAGTCTCTGAGTTGCCCACAACTTGAAGACTATCATCCTAATTTAGTTTATAACTCACTGAACTAACGATACATCAAAACACAAAGAAAAACTTCTTAGAACATAAACTTTGTACCTGGTTCTTCAAAGTGTAACTTAAGAGTTCAACAACACCTCAGAAAAGTCAATATGCCAATTGCTTTTTTGCTCTTTAAGTGCGTAAGTATTTTAGATGATTTCACTTTTATTTATGCTCAACTCTTCATAGAGTTTTTTGTTGGGTATATAGTAAGAATTAATGGGAAATCAAGGGAAGATAAAAAGAGGAATTTGAAAGGTTCTCTTATGATTTAGTAAGAAAAAATATTTCTCCCTCATTGGTGGTGGAAAGAAAAGTTAAAGTGCTTAAATGGAGAAACACTTCTACTTGTTAAAAGGGTTGGAAAGAGGGACCCCCTCACGTTGTCGTTGTTATCGCTCCATTGGCTACAACTTTGGCTTTGGAAAATGATCGAGAGATTATTTTTTGGACAAAGTTTGTTTTCATTATTTAATTAATTATTTATTAAATTAAATTAAATTAAATAATGGCCAAACCGAGTTTAATTATTCAATTAATTAATTAACCGAAATGACCCAACCCAACTCAGATTCGCGCGACCCGTGTTTTAAAACGTCTTTTCCACTTTATTTGAATTCCTCATCGTTGGAAATGACTGTTTGGAAATGTTGTAACTTCAGGAACAACCATGACTGTTCTGGAAAGTTTTAAACTTTCATGAATGGTAGTGTGGTTTCAGAAAGGTTGCAAGCTATTGGAAACAATGCTTCTTGATTATAAATATATGTGATTCCTCGGACTTTTCACTTACGAAATTTCTGAACTTCTTCTTCTTCTGCATAATTAAATATTCGTGTAATTTACTGCCGTTGAGTGGATCACTGACTCCATTATTTTGGGTATCAATATATGGCGAACAGAATCATTCTATCCTGGGAGAATATATTCCATTAAACCTCGAATACTAGAGGGAAATAATTTTTTTAATGGGACACTGTACATTCATTGGGCTCAATTTTCTTTCCTTTTTGTTTCATATCATTGTTACAGATTCTGGTATGTTTTACAGTTATTAAATTTTGAGAAAGAGTTTTCAAATATGAATTGAGGAAGAGTAAAGGGAACTAAGTGTTCCCAAATGTATCAGTTTTGACATTGATAAAAGAGAAACTTTGATTTCTAAATGAGTTATAAGTTCAAAGGTATTGAGTAAGTGTATTTTTATATATCACTGTAAAACCCCAAAAAATTCTTAAGTTATGATTCAAACCATTCTTCATTTACTTGTAGGGTCATATCGGGTGATTCATAAATTACCCATATGTGCAAAGGTAAATTTTTTAGTGTGAGAATGATTTGTAAGGTCACTAGAATCCCTTAGCACAAAGTAGAGTTGAAAGTTTCCTTATCGATTAAGTTTGATGTAAGATTCTACTTGGGTCAACTTCAAACGACCATATCTCTTAGAATATAAAGAGTTACATAGCTCATAACCTATCAAATTAAAGATATTTGAATCTACTTTCCAACTCCACCAATTTTGCATCGATCCCATTTCTGAGTAAAAGTTATGACCATTTTAGTAACTGATACAGTGCAATGATGAATTAGCCGACGGGAAAACATTAAAAAAGATCCTTTTGTCTTTTTACCTCCAAGATAACCCTAAAAGACCCAAAACAATCATATTTTCATCTCTTAATCCATCATTCTCTTCTCTCTCAAACCCTAAGATAAAACCTTAATTTAAATCAACGTAGAAGACTCCATTCAAGATTCTTTCAATCTTTTTCAAGATTCTTCTTCAAGGTAAGTCCTTCTCCAAGAATTTCATTCTTTCCAACTCAAATTCCTCCATACAATTATGAATCACTAATGAAAATCATAAATTTTGGCCATAGAGATTTCAAGAAACTAATTCAAGAATCTCAAGAAAGGTTTTCTTGATTGTTTACCTTCAAGCTAGGGTTTCAAGACTTCTAATGAAGTTCTTCTTCAAGATTCTTCATGATTCTTCAAAGATTCTTCAAGAGCCTTGTTCTTACAGGTATGTAAGGCTATCATAGTGTTGAACTAGTTCGTCCTCACGCCCTACATCTACTTTCAAATCAGTAAAAGAGAAATCTAGGATTCTACCCCTAGATTTGAGTATTCTTGAGATAAGTTAATTTTTAGTTCTTGAATTCCTGAGTCTTTTGAAATTCTATTCCTAAATATTGAGTTTCTATATTTTTATTGATATCCTTGAGTTGATTTGTTCATGTCTATAACTCATCATGAACTCTATTTTGAGTTATAAATCTTGAGAAGTTTTTCAAAACCAACACTTGAGTTTTAAACTGAGTTTTTTGAGGAAGTAAAGATGAGTTTTGAGAAAGAGTTGTATTCATGAGTTCCTATATGGTTATTGAGGTCCTCAATTTGAGTCGTTTATGCTCATAATCCCGTATGAACCCTACGAATTGAGTTATAAGTTTTGAGAGTCTTTGAAAGTCAATCATTGTGTTTCAAACTGAGTTTTGAGAAAAAAAGTTTAAAGGTTCTATTTCATAAAGACTTAAGAGTTTCTAATGTTATTATATTTATATAATATATATATATATATGTTCATATACATATGTACCTATGTTAATTATTGAACTTGAAAGATAAGTTTATAAGTACATGTTTTCAAGAAGGTAAACACGTCTCATGTTTTGAAAAGTATTTCAAGTAATGTAAGAAGTCCATTCTTTGTAATGGGTGCATTAAGAGAAAAGTTATATTAATTATTTTGGGAGTAATATCGAGCACCGAGTTGGGTTAGAGTCTCTTATGGTTCGAAAGTCCCACAGAACTACGCAGCCAACATAGGATAAGATACCATTGATTCTTCATGCAACTCCTCACCGTCTCTGAGAAGGTATGTAGTTGGATCCATAGTCACGATATCATCTTACGATATGAACCCTACGAATAGAGTTATAAGTTTTGAGAGTCTTTGAAAGTCAATCATTGTGTTTCAAACTGAGTTTTGAGAAAAAAAGTTTAAAGGTTCTATTTCATAAAAACTTAAGAGTTTCTAATGTTATTATATTTATATAATATATATATATATATATATATATTCATATACATATGTACCTATGTTAATTATTGAACTTGAAAGATAAGTTTATAAGTACATGTTTTCAAGAAGGTAAACACGTCTCATGTTTTGAAAAGTATTTCAAGTAATGTAAGAAGTCCATTCTTTGTAATGGGTTCATTAAGAGAAAAGTTATATTAATTATTTTGGGAGTAATATCGAGCACCGAGTTGGGTTAGAGTCTCTTATGGTTCGAAAGTCCCACAGAACTACGCAGCCAGCATAGGATAAGATACCATTGATTCTTCATGCAACTCCTCACCGTTTCTGAGAAGGTATGTAGTTGGATCCATAGTCACGATATCATCTTATACTCCCGTCAAGGTATATGGTAGGCCCTTGCAACGTGCGACGGGACGTTGTATCATTGCTAGGCTCATAGTAATGGTTGTCAGTTAGAAAAACTCCCCACAAGTAAAGTATATTATTTTCATGCTGCTTTCATTGTAAAGCTTAAATGGTTTTCACTTCATGTTCATGTATTGGTTCAGTTGAGTTGCTTTCAGTCATTCAGTTTAGTTATTTGTTTACTCAGCTATACTACATACTCGTACATTCCATGTACTGATGTCATTCAACCTGCATCCTTTTATGATGCATATATAGGTGTTCATGATTATCAACAGACACTTCGTTGAGATCACTCTACACTCCAGTTAGCTTTGGTGAGCATCCTTGTATTCCAGAGGACTTCACAGTTACTTTCGAGTTAGTAGTTTTGAGGTGTCGTGAGTTTTGTCCCGACATCCTTTCTTAATAGTAGAGACTTCATAGATAGACATTTTTGGAGAGTCTTTCAGTTTTCAGATAATTTATTTAAACTTACGTTTCATACTAAGAATATTTAGCAAGGTTTTGAGATTCAATAAACTATTTTTAAAATTTTCTTTCAATTTTATGCTTATGTATGCTCAAGTTAGTCTTCCGCTTGTAGTCAGCCAGAATGAGGGTTCGCTTGGGGACCAACAACGGTTCTTGAGTTTCGGCCACGTCCAGGGTGTAAGCTCGGGTCATGACAAACTTGGTATCAGAGCACAAAGTTCAAGTGTCCTAGGGTGTCTATGAAGTTGTGTCAAGTAGGATCTTATTTATGGTTGTGAGGGCCCCACTTGTATAAATGAGGGATTATAGACATTTAAGAATTTTTCCCTTCTTTCAAACTCTAAATCGTGCAATTGAGCTATGTCATAAGGAACTTATTCAAAACTCATGCGTTTCTCAGATTCATTTGACTATCCTCCATACTTAAGGTAGTTGAAAAACAAAGTCAGTTCATTATCGATGAGTTACTCTCAGCAAAATTCTTGAGAAAGTCATGAAACTACAGATGGGCTTAAGAGAAGCCTATGAGTGAGCTTAAGTATTGAGATTCAAAAGAATGCACTCTTATTCATATGAATCATGCGTTCGAGCTAAAAGCGAGATGTATTCCTAGACTCTTTTCTCTAAAACTTGTTTCAATTGAGACCTTTATGTGAAAGTGTGTTTTGGAGCTTGGTGTCACGCCCCGAGCCTACACCCCGAACGTGGCTGGCACTCGAGAACCATTGCTGGCCCCAAGCGAACCCTTGGCATGGCTTACTTAACTCAGCGAAAGACTTAACTTAACAAGATAATCTCAAAACATAACTTTAAAGAGATATAAAACTTAGCGAAAATGGCAACTAAAGTCTTTAAACAACATCTGAATGGTAAAGCAAAGAAAACTGAACTACTAACTGTCTATGAAGCCTCTAAAACAAAGAGGGATGTCGGGACAGGACCCTCGATCATCCTAACAACCGATAACTAGAAAAGCAATGTAAAAATGAGCCCTCCGGAGCAAAGAGGCTCACCAACTGACTCTGAGTGCTGAACCTGATCAACGAGGCTCTGGATGCTGATCCTAGTTACCTGCGTCTGCATCATAAGACGATGCAGGCCAATTGGCATCAGTACATTAAATGTACGAGTATGCGAGTTGGAATGCTAAACACAACTTAATCTTGAAAGGAAATCTAAAAGAAACACTTACCATGGCTCTTCTCAACTCATGAATACTTAACTCAAAATAAAGCAATGAAACACATGAAATATATGAAAAGCTTTGTAAAACAGTAAAATCAACTTAGTTCGTTAAAGAAAATGCAATAACAAACTCAACTTTACTCATATAATAAAGTAATATAGTTTCTGTTGGAGTTTCTCTAACCGACAACCATCACTATGAGCCTAAGTAGTGATACAACGTCTTGCCCACGCTGCCAGAACTGTCCTATACTTTGCCGTCATATAGAACGCTTAACTTAGTGGATCCACTAGTCTATGCTAAAAACATCTTAAGGAGTCATCTAAAAAGTATGATCCTTTACTACCTATGATGGCTACATGGTTTATGGAGACTTGAGTTAATATAAACTTGCATCCCCATATCGGTGCTCAATACTACTCCCAAAGTATACTTAGCTCATATGTTTTAAAAACAAACTTCTTTCTTTGGTTTGAGATAATTACTCAAAACTTAGCTTAAAAGCTCTCTTGGAATCGATGTTCCATTTTCTAGAAAACTCCGAACTTTCTTCTTCGTTTATCAACTCTAAACCCTCTAATTTCACTTGGTTCTTTCCCCAAACACTAAGAATCATTAATACACTTAATATACAATATATTCAACTCGAAATTTCACTCGTAAACATGAATCAAATCATCAAGAAACTTCAACAACACAACCCACAAGAATTCAACGAAACTTTCAACAATGATCATTAAGAACTCAATTTCTAAACTTTCAAAGACTTAAATCCTCTGAATTGTATCATGGTTGGCGCATGGGTGAACTAAACCAACACTATGTGATCTCACATACCTTGTAGGGATCACCCCCGATGAAATCCACAAGCTAACGTCGACAAAATCGACGAATCTTGAACGTTCTTCTCCTTTCTCCTCTTTTCTCCTCTTCTCCAAGCCCTAGCGTAAAAATTACTTTTCTAAACTGACTAAAATCTGAATTTACCCCAATTAAACTCCCTAAAAATGAATTAGAATAATTAGGTAAGGAAAAGACTAAATTACCCTTCCACAAATCTGGATTAGACTTTCCTTAATCCAATAGCCCAACTTCCAAAGAGCATAACTTATTTATACAAACTCGGAATCATGCAAACTCAGTGGTGTTGAAAAGATCATTCCAAGAGTTTTCCAACCATATCTGTAAGTACACCTAACTCATCCTGAGCTAGGAGTTATGGCTGTTTGAAGTTGACCAAAACTCAACTTTTCCTAACTTAAACAAATTTCCAGATTTTCATTCTTTCCAAAAATGACTATTTCCAAATATTAGCTTCTTCCTAGTTATTTCATATTGCGAGATGTTACACTTGGGTAGTTTCACGTGAAAAGATAGTATGAGTTATGAGATTATAGGTAGTAGTAGTAAGAGTGCCCAAAGTTGGAAGAATGCATCCAGAGGTTCAGTAATCTAAGAAAGGGAGAAAGTGATGAGGCAATTTATGTTATTGTATTCATTCACGCATTAAGTTATTAATGAGGAGTTTTCCCTTATGGGTAGACTAAGAAGTTATGAGTTTGTGTAGATTACATGATAGGAGGTAGAGTAAGAGTTACTAGTTAGGATGAGTTAGAGTATACTTTAACTAGAAAAGAAGTTATTATGATGTGTCATTGAGTTAATAACGACCAAGTGTAGGTGCTGGATAAAGAAGAAAGAGTATTCATGAAGTGATAGATCTAAGTTAGGCTTATGATTTTTTAGAGAGAGCCCATAACATTCAAAGTGTTATAGAACTAATTAGGTAATGATGTATAGTGAATGGGTAAATAGTACTTAAGTTGTGAAAGAAAGTGTGACAGTAAATTGTAAGTATGAAGACTGAGAGATAAAGTTTGACGATTTGTCATGAGGTTTTAGTGGGCGAGTGTTTCTTAATTTTTATCTAGTAGTTGTAAGTTAGTATAGTGAGCGATCAATCATATTGATATTCGGGTTTAGTAATAAACATTAAGCTTGAATTTGAGATGAGCGTCGTGATCTAAAGAATGGCAACATGAGGGTGATGATGTTAGTCTTGAGATCTGATCTGGTAGACTTGACATAGAGTAGGTGAGGAATCGAGATGTTAGCTGCAATGAATGTGAGTGGTACAAGTTTGGGATTCTAACTTTTAGATAAGAGTGGTGAAGTGTGGCTTAGTCATAAGAGTAACAAGAGCATTAAGAGTTGTACCCGAGATTGTATGTAATCAGACGAGGTTCCAATAAAGTTAATGATTTTCCATGTGTGCTAGATAGTATATTTGAGCAGTCAATGTGGAATAGGCTTAAGTAAGCATTATTTTTCACTTAAAGAGTTAGATGAAGCGGCCTTATAAGGCAATGGGAAGAGGTTAATAGAAGCATCTTAGAAAGAGGTCCTAGAAGGAGTCTTAGTACCTTCTTATGGAGAGTTCAGTATGCATGATATAAGACTTTTTGAGTATTAAAGAAAATGTAGACCAGTTTAGAGATGAGGGAATAGATCCATAGTTTTCAAGTGTTAGCTTTAGACCTAAGGGGGATATGATAAGATGAGAAACCAATTCAAGTGTTGAGGATGAGACATTGATGTTTTTCGAATGAGTTTTTGAGGTACATCAATCAATTCATACTCTAGTGTATTCCTCAAAGTTCAGTCATTAGAACATCATGATGATGTTCCTTATATCAAAACTGTGCTCATGACCTATGCTCATACACTCTAGAGAGATTCACATCTATGCTCAATTTCCAGAATGAGGGGCAAATACTTTAGCCCATTGATCTCAATCTTACTCCATAAAATTGTGGATATCAGTTTCATGCTATGAAACTATTCATATAAGCATTCATATCTCACAGTATGTTCAGTCTCACAAATTCATAATTTACTCTCAATGGCTAGCAACATAATGTTATGCCATGCATAGATATCTTGTGTAACACCTCGTAACTAGAAAGAGATAAAATTAGAAAGAGTCAGTTTTGGAAAGAATGAAAATCTAGAAAATTGGTTAGATTATGTTAAGTTTGAGCTTTGAGTCAACTTCAAACGACCATAATTCCTAGCTCAGGATGATTTATGTGTGCTTCCAGATACCGTAGGAAATATCTTGGAACTATCTTTCCAACGCCGCTGAGTTTACTCAATTCCGAGTTGGTATGAGTGAGATATGCCCATTTGAAGTTGGGTTGTCTAGTTAAGGAAAGTCAAAACCGGATTTTAGAAGGGCTTTATGGTCTTTTCACCGCCCAATTAATTAATTTCGTTTTTGGTAATTAAGTTGGGGTATAAACTGATTGGGTTCAGTTTACACTTTTGCAAAACAATTTAGGGTTTTGAGAGAAGAGAAAAGAAGAGGAGAAAGAGAAGGAGAAGCAAGGAAATCGTCAAGTACTTGTTGAATTGCTTGTGGATTTCGTCAAGGGGTGATCCCTACGAGGTATGTGAGTTCACATAGCGTTAAGTTCGTTCATCCACGCACCAAACTTGTTTATTTCAGCATGATTTTAGTCCTAAAAGATTGAGACTTTGATGTTCTTGAGTTGTATTCTTGAATTGCTTTCGTTCTTAAATTTGGGATGAGATTGAGGAGTTCTTGAGAGTGTGAGGTCAATTTTTAGAGTAGTTTTGAGTTAGATTCTTGTTTACATATGCTGGGTATCTGAATCTAAAGAGGAATTGATAAAAATAATCGAATTTAGGCGATTTGGGGTTAGAAAACGAAGAAGGAACAACTCGGACAATTCTGGGGACCAGGTCCGCGTCGCGGACTTGTTCCTCAGGATTGAAAATTTTTCTCTGCGTCGCAGAGTGGTCACAGACCGTTTTGCCTCAAAAATTATTTCACGACCAAATAATTAAATGCATTTCCGCGTCGTGGACATGCTTCCAGACAGTGATTTCTTGATCTTTTCTCATGTTTAACTATCTAAAAACACTCCTAAACATCATGAGTCTTTCATATCACGAATCAAAATCCTTGAATCCATAAATTCAAATTCAAAGAAAGTTAAGAGCCAAGTCAAGAGGAGTTCATAGAGTTTTTGAAAAGTTTTTTACAAACGTTTTAACTTTGTTTTAAGACTTGAGTTTTTAAAAGAGTTGAGTAAAGAGTAAAGTTTGTAGTTCATTTGTTCAAAAGAGTATATTGGGACTATGTATTTCCAAAGAGTAAAATATTTTCACATTTAAAGAAGAAAGAAGACCTTGATTTCCGAAAGAGCCTTTGAGGAGCTAGTTGTGAGTGAAAGAGTAAATCCTTTCACAATTAAGCAAGATTGGAAACTTTGATTTCCAAGAGGAGCCTTTGAGCTAAGTTTTGAGCACTTATCTCAAACCATAGAAAGAAGTATGTTTTTAAACATAAGAGCTAGGATCATATTTTGGAAGTAGTATTGAGCACCGATATGGGGGATAGTTCAGGTAACTCCCAGCTCCCATAAACCATGTATCTACCATGGGTAGAAAAGGGTCATAAATTTTAGATGATTCCTTAGTGATTTTTAGAATAGACTAGTGGATCCACTTAGTAGTCAAGTTCTATATCCTCGGCAAGGTATAGGACGGCCCTGGCAGCGTGAGGCAAAATGTTGTATCATCACAATAGTTCTTACGTGATGGTTGTCGGTTAGAGAAACTCCCACGAAAGTATCTTGTATTATTATATACACAGTTTATTTGTATTTTCATATACAAATAGAGTTCATATTATATCTTTGCATACATATCGAGTATTAATGTATTTATAAATACACAGAGTTTATATCCATGTTCTAAAAGCTTTTCTTTATATTGCATTTACATTACTGCTTTATATATTAAATGAGTTCAGTTAAGTTGAGTTGAGTTGAGCTAGATAAGTTCTTTCAGTTCCTTTCAAGCTTATGTCTTATTTTAGAATTCCCCTCGCATACTCTTACATTTAATGTACTGATGCCATTTGACCTGCATCATTTAATGATACAGATACAAGTAACCAGGATCAACATCCAGCGCATCATTGATTCTAGTTGAGCCCTAGAGTTTGTTAGTGAGCCTCCTTGCTTCCGGAGGATCCCTTTTATTGCTTTTTAGTAGTTTTAGTTCATTAGGATGTTGTGGGTCTTGTACCGACATCCATCTCCATTTTTTAGAGGCTTCATAGACAGTCATATGTTAGTTCTTGAGTTTTCTATTTCCTATTTTAATGGTTGAGACTTGAATTGCCAGTATTGGCCAGTGAATGTTATCTTGATACATTCTAAGTGTTTATTGAGAAGTTCAGTTTACTTTTAAAGTATTTTTCTTCATGAGTTAAGTTTTCTGATGAGTAGGTAAGCCAGGCCAAGGGTCCGCTTGGGGTCAATAATGGTTCTCGAGTGCCAGTCCCGCCCAAGGTGTAGGCTCGAGGAGTGACATCTCGAATGAATCGTGCTTATGATCTTTCGCCCTAAAGTCCTTTCACTAATCCTTTTTAGTTTTAGAGAGAGGTGTTTTGATAGTAGTTATGTGATGATCGAGGAGATGATTGCCATTTCTTATTTTGGTAGTGATGGTGTGTTTATTCCATCTAAGGTTATGAATGTGGAGGAATAAGGAGATAAAGTTTTACAATGAGTACTAAGTCAGCTTCCTTGTGGTAATGCATTAAAGTTTAGTTGGTAGAGATGATGAGAGGATGATAAGTTCTTAGAAAGTGGGTTAGTAGGAGACTATGGAGTGGTTAAGGTTCTAAGCTTGAATGTGGTGTTGTTAACATGTTAACATGTGGAAAGTACGTGATACATTAGGTGTTTCATGATATGATCTCAAGGTTAGCTTAATGTAGCGGTAATGAGTAGTGTTCTTGGGATGAGATTTATTATAGAGGTATAGAATCCGAATCTTGTGATTTAAATCAAAATAATCACCCTATGTTAACTACTTTGTGATTCCCAGTAAGATTCTTCTTCAAGGTAAGTCCTTCTCCAAGAATTTCATTCTTTCCAACTCAAATTCCTCTATACAATTATGAATCACTAATGAAAATCATAATTCTTGGCCATAGAAATTTCAAGAAACTAATTCAAGAAGCTCAAGAAAGGTTTTCTTGATTGTTTACCTTCAAGCTAGGGTTTCAAGACTTCTATTGAAGTTCTTCTTCAAGATTCTTCATGATTCTTCAAGAACCTTGATCTTCTAGGTATGTAAGGCTATCATAGTGTTGGACTAGTTCATCATCTCGCCCTACACCTACTTTCAAATCAGTAAAAGAGAAATCTAGGATTCTACCCCTAGATTTGAGTATTCTTGAGATAAGTTGATTTTGATTTCTTGAATTCCAGAGTCTTTTGAAATTCTATTCCTAAGTGTTGAGTTTCTATATTTTTATTGAGATCCTTGAGTTGATTTGTTCATGTCTATAATTCATCATGAACCCTATTTTGAATTATAAATCTTGAGAAGTTTTTCAAAGCCAACACTTGAGTTTTAAACTGAGTTTTTTGAGGAAGTAAAGAAAAGTTTTGAGAAACAGTTGTATTCATGAGTTCCTATATGGTTATTGAGGTCCTCAAGTTGAGTCGTTCATGCCCATATTTCTGTATAAACCCTACTAATTGAGTTATAAGTTTCAAACTGAGTTTTGAGAAAAAGTTTAAAGGTTCTATTTCATAAAGACTTAAGAGTTTCTAATGTTATTTTATTCATATATATATATATATATATACTTGAAATATAAGTTCATAAGTACATGTTTTCAAGAAGGTAAACACGTCTCATGTTTTGGAAAGTATTTCAAGTAATGGAAGAAGTCCATTCTTTGTAAAGGGTGAATTGAGTAAAAAGTTATATTAATTATTTTGGGAGTAGTATCGAGCACTGAGTTGGGTTAGAGTCTCTTATGATTTGGAAGTCCCACAGAACTAAATAGCCAGCATAGGATATGATAACAATGATTCTTCATGCGACTCCTCACCACCTCTAGAAGGCATATAGTTGGATCCATAGTCACGATATCATCTTATACCCCCGACAAGGTATAGGATGAGCCCTTGCAACATGCGGTGGGACGTTGTATAATTGCTAGGCTCATAGTAATGATTGCCGGTTAGAGAAATTCCCCACAAGTAAACTATATTATTTTCATGTTGCTTTCATTGCATATTTTATTGTAAAGTTTAAATGGTTTTCACTTCATGTTCATGTATTGATTCAGTTGAGTTGCTTTCAGTCATTCAGTTCAGTTATTATTTACTCAACTATATTACATATTCGTACATTCCATGTAATGATGTGATTCGACCTACATCCTTTTATGATGAATATATAGGTGTTCATGGTTATCAACAAGCGCTTCGTTGAGATCACTCTACACTCCAGTTAGCTTTGGTGAACCTCCTTGTATTCCAGAGAACTTCACAGTTACTTTACAGTTAGTAGTTTTGAGGTGTCGTGGGCCTTGTTCCGACATCCTTTCTTAATAGTAGAGGCTTCATAGACAGTTTTGGAGAGTCTTTCAGTTTTCAGATATTTTATTTAAACTTATGTTTCATACTAAGTATATTCAGCAAATTTTTGAGATTCAATAAACTATTTTTAAACATTTCTTTCAATTTGATGGTTATGTATGCTCTAGTTAGTCTTCCACTTGTAGTCAGCCAGGATGAGGGTTCGCTTGGGGACCAACAATAGTTCTTGAGTGCCGGCAATGTCCAGGGTGTAGGCTCGGGTCGTGACAATCACTTATTATGTTGAGTTCAGAGATGAGAAAGTATTTTGTAAAGCTTTAAATGATTTAACTCCTTTATTTCTTTACATTCAACTTGAGTACATTATTATCTATCACAATCCTTTCTTTCAGTTATTTTTTATTCAGCTATATTTCATACTCGTACATTCAATGTATTGATATCATTTGACCTTCATCTTTTAATGATGCATAAACAAGTTCTTAGGATCCTCAACAAGAGCCCGTTGATATCACTTCATCTGCTCGTCAGCTTTTGAGTAAGACCTCCTTGCTTCTGGAGAACTACAATTTTATGATTTGTTAGTAGTAGTTCATTTGAGAAGTTGTGGGTCTTGTCCCAACACTCATCTTTGTATAGTAGAGGCTTCATAGATAGACAATTTTGTAGAATCTTTCAGTTTCAGATATTTTATTTAAAACTTATGTTTCATACTCAGTATATTAAACAAAGTTTTGAGATTTAGTAAACTGTTTTTAAATGTTTCTTTCAGTTTCAGATAATTTATTTAAAACTTATGTTTCATATTCAGTATATTCAACAAAGTTTTGAGATTCAGTAAGCTGTTTTTAAATGTTTATTTTAATTTGATCCTTATTTTGATATTCCGCTTGTAGTCAACCATGATGAGGGTTCGCTTGGGGGCAAACAATGGTTCTCGAGTGCCGGCCACATTCACTGTGTAGGCTCGGATCGTTACAAAATTTAACTCTGTTTGAGGGAGTGAGAAGCCAAAGCTGTTAATCCTTTTCTATTAAACAAGTATATTTTCTAATTTTTTTGAGATATGGCGCAAGTTGTCCCTCTAACTATATTCGAAATCTCAGCGACACCTAACCTTATGTAGGGTCTCATTACCCCCCTAAACACATATTTATGTATGTTTTTGATCCTTTTGTGTTGATGTGACCTAGATAGTGTGCTCACTCTCGAATGCAAGTGAGAGGTAAAAAGGAAAAACAAATCTGATCAATATTTGACACATGTCCTCAATTAATTGGACATTTTAGAATTGGTTAATTGATGTTTGCGTAATCAAAACACAACTTCCAATGCAAGTGTCTACGATCGTACAATAATATAATAACCCAACCATGGGTTGTGATCGTTCCCACAGGGAGTGGTTTTGAGAATTAGTAGAAAAATAAAATTAAGTTCTAATTAGTCATAACTGAAAATATTGTCGAATACAAACATACTAAATCTAAGGGGTGACACAAAAGTGTCAATTAATAATGGAGGTTTTGTCACCAGTAAGTAAAATCAGCAAAAATGCAAAGAGTGCTAATCAAAGAGATGTGGTTCTTGGGATGTGATAGGAATACGGGATAAACTAAACTATTGGGTACATGCTTTTGATAATAAATCTGTTAAATATTTGGGACTAGGCTAGACTATAGTGTGGGTAAATTCTCTCTCGAGCAACTTACCCCGAATAAAATGGGTTCCTCTCGGACACCCACTTGCCGCATGAAGAACAACCTACGCCTTAGCCCACTCACTCTCTCGAGTTGAGTGTGTGGGAGAAGGACTAGGGTTCACTCTCTCGAGCTGAACCTCATGTCGACCCACTCCCACCGGCCATCAATTTAGTAGTCTTAATTTTACGACCTCTCTCTCGAGCAAGCTGAAATCACAAAGGTGAAATCGTATTTGCAACTACAATTTCATTAAGTTCCACCACAACTACTAAACAAAATCACATCTAAACAACAAATAAATCATCAACAAGCAAGACCCAACAGATAATCTAACCCATATTCACAAAATCACACCCCAAGAATTGGGGTTTTAGATACACATGTAAAAGAGATAAAGATGTATACCAATCTCAGTTTCCATCAATGGGTATGCAAGATTAAGTCTTAAAACAAGTCAAAAGTGAAGAATACTCAAGACCCAAGTCCAAACTCTTGGAGTTGAAACCCTTTGAATCTTCAAGTCCTTCAAAACCCTCTCCAATCTTAGAACTCAAAAGTCTATGTTAAAAATCTATATTAAAAACCTGATCATAAAAATCTGATGCTAAGCTACAACTCTCAACAAGTATTTATAGTTTTCAAAAATTTGTACTGCAGCGGATCATTCGGCATCGTTAGTCGAGATTGCCGATCAACTCGGCGATCCACTCTTTGGTAGGTTTCATCGCCGTCTTGCTCTATCCTTCAGCATCTTCATGTTTGGATCATTGGGCGACATAGTACTGATTCGCGGAACTGCTCTGTGATACACTGACTGATCCTTTTCTCCGCCAATTTCATTTTTTCCCACAGGGAGTAGTTTTGAGAATTAGGAGAAAAATAAAATTAAGTTCTAATTAGTCATAGCTGAAAACATTATCGAATACAAACATACTAAATCTAAGGGGTGACACAAAAGTTTCAATTAATACTGGGGGTTTTGTCACAAGTAAGTAAAAATAACAAAAATGCAAAGAGTGCTAATCAAGGAGATGGGGTTCTTGGGATGTGATAGGAATGCAGGATAAACTAAACTATTAGGTACATGCTTTTGATAATAAATATGTTGAATATTTGTGACTAGGCTAGACTATAGTGGGGTAAATTCTCTCTCGAGTAACTTACCCTGAGTAAAATGGGTTCCTCTCGGACACCCACTTGCCGCATGAAGAACATCCTCCGCCTTAGCCCACTCACTCTCTCGAGATGAGTGTGTGGGAGAAGGACTAGGGTTCACTCTCTCGAGTTGAACCTCATGTCGACCCACTCCCACCGGCCATTAATTTAGTAATCTTAGTTTTACGACCTCTCTCTCGAGTAAGCCAAAAAACACAAAGGTGAAATCGTATTTGCAACTACAATTTCATTAAGTTCCACCACAACTACTAAACAAAATCACATCTAAACAACATATAAATTATCAACAAGCAAGACCCAACAGATAATCTAACCCATATTCACAAAATCACACCCCAAGAATTGGGGTATTAGCTACACATGTAAAAAAGGTAAAAATGTATACCAATCTCAGTTTCCATCAATGGGTATACAAGATTAAGTCTTAAAACAAGTCAAAAGTGAAGAATACTCAAGACCCAAGTCCAAAATCTTGGAGTTGAAACCCTTTGAATCTTCAAGTCCTTCATAACCCTATCCTAGCTTAGAACTCAAAAGTCTATGTTAAAAATTCTATATTAAAAATCTGATCATAAAAATCTGATGCCAAGCTACAACTCTCAACGAGTATTTATAGTTTTCAAAAATTTGTGCTGCAGCGGATCATTCGACGTCTTTAGTCGAGATCGCTGATCAACTCGGCGATCCACCTTTGGTAGGTTTCATCGCCGTCTTACTCTATCCTTCATAATCGTCATGTTTGGATCATTGGGTGACATAGTACAACTTCACGGAATTGCTCGGTGATATACCGACTGCTTCTTTTCTCCCCTGATTTGATCCTTTCCTTCAGGGCTCAGTACACTGGAACGAAAGGCGAGACTAAGATATTTTACCCTCAAACTCTATATACCTGAAACTTAAGGGTTTTCATTAGCTATTAAGACAAAATATGCATTTGAGGACACTAATTCTATCAAAATGTAGCCCTAAATGAGTCCAATTTGTGGACTCATCATTAATACACATTATTACTAACATTAAAATTTGTATATATTTAAAAATCTTTGAAACATATTTACTTCTCTCCTCACTTTAAAGTTTTTATTTTCTTTCTTCCATTATTTTCTTATCTTTTCACTTTTATGTTAGAAAAATTATCCACGTTCTTTTTAATTTTCTTTTTTAAAAATGTCCTTTTACTTTAACGTATTAATATTTTTTATGTTTATTTCATTTTCTTCACTTTTTTGATATTTGTTCGAAATTATCTTATTTTATATACAAGAAATTTGGAATTAAATTTAATGTCAAATCTAAAGGATAGACAAATAAAAAATCAATAGAATGAATGGAGATAAAATATGAAGAAAACAAATTACGTTATATTTGAGAAAATCTTAAATACTAGGAAATAAAAATTTAAAAAGTTATGTGTATTTGAGAAGTTTTTTAAATACAAGGTAATTTTTTTTTAATTTTTTTTTATGTATATTAACATATTTTTAATACAAAGCAACGAAAATAAGAATATTTTTTCAAAAATTGTATTATACATGTGACAACGCATGTAGGGGTGTTCATGGTTCAGTTTTGATAATTTATTGGTTAAAATCGAAACCAAACCAATTGTCACACCCCGAGCCTACAGGCGGGACTGACACTCGAGAACTATTGTTGGCCCCAAGCGAACCCTTGGTCTGACTTACTTACTTAGCGGAATACTTAAACAGAAAAAATAGTCTAAAAAGGAACTTATGAATTAAACTTAGAATGTCTTTAAGGAACACATTAAAACATGCCAAAATGGCTACTCAAGTCTCATAGCAAAACATCTAAAATACAAGACGAAATAACTATAACTACTCGTCTATGAAGCCTCTAAAACAAAGAGGGGTGTCGGGACAAGACCCCCGATCATCCTAACAATTGACATACTAGAAAGCACTGTATAAATGAGCCTTACAGAAAGCAATGAGGCTCGCCAACTGACTCTGAGTGCTCAACTGGATCAATGAGGCTCTGGGTACTTATCCTGATTACCTATGTACGAGTATGCGAGGGGAATACTAAAACAAGATGTAAGCTTGAAATAAATATGAAAGAAATACTTACCTTGGCTTTACTCAACTCATGAACAACTTAACTCAAATGTAAAGTACTCAACAATAAATAGGGTGCAGATGTAAAAAGCATTTAAAACAGTAGATAGCAATTCAATTTGTTAAACAAATGCAATAACAACTCAATTTACTCATATAATAAAGTAACATAGTTTCTGTGGGAGTTTCTCTAACCGACAACCACCACTATGAGCCTTAGTGGTGATACAACGTCTTGCCCACGCTGCCAGAACTGTCCTATACTTTGCCGTCATATAGAATGCCTTAACTAAATGGATCCACTAGTCTATGCTAAAAATCACTAAGGAATCATCTAAAAAGTATGATCCTTTTCTTCCCATGAGGGCTACATGGTTTATGGAGACTTAAGTTATTGTGAACTTGCATCCCCATATCGGTGCTCAATACTACTCCCAAAAATATACTTAGCTCATATGTTTTTAAAACAAAACTTCTTTCTTTGGTTTGAGATTATTACTCAAAACTTAGCTTAAAAGATCTCTTGAAAATCAGTGGTTCCTTTCTTATTCAATTGTGAAAACATTTTAACTTTTGGGAATACTTAGTTCCCATATAATCGTTGAATAAATGAACTTTTCTCTTACTCTTTACTCAACTTAAAACTTAAGTCTTAAAACAAAGTTAAAACGTTTGTGAAAGACTTTTGAAAAACTTTATGAACTTCTCTTAACTTGGTTCTTAACTTCTAGATTTGACTCTTAACTTTCCTTGAATTGAATTATGGATTCAAGGTTCATGATCTCATTTTTTATGGATGATTTCATTATGTTTAGACATACATTAGAGTGTTGGAATCAACTAAGAAACATAGGTACGTTGCTAAGGAACTAGTACGGAAAGATGGGGGGAAATGGGAAGAACTGGCATCCCTGGCGCTCTGAGCGACGTGGGGCGACAGAGGGAAAACTTCAAAAGAAAGGGTGGGGCACTCTGGCTGGCGTGGAGCCCCAAGAGCCAAACTTTAGAGCCTCTTCTGAGGCGCTCTAGCTGGGGCGGCGCCCCATGCCCCTTCCCAGGTAAGTCCCGACCTTTCTTGTTCGTTTTTGAACTCTAAACCCCCTAAATCAACTTGGTTCTTTCCCCAAACACTTATAATCGACTATACCCTCTATATATGCAAGATTCAACTCGAAATCACACCTAAATACATGAATCAACCTCAAGAAACTTCAACAACAAGAACCCACAAGATTTCAAATGAATTAACATCAAGAACTCATAGATTTTGCTTTCAAAACAATACAACTTCGCTGAATTGAATCATGTTTGACGCGTGGGTGAACTAACCCAACGCTATGTGATCTCACATACCTCGTAGGGATCACCCCTTGATGAAATCCACGCGCAATTCTCCAAGTAATCGACAAATCTTGAAATTTCTTCTCCTTTCTCCTCTTTTCTCTTTTCTCCAATCCCTAGCGTGAATTACCAGTTTTCTAAACTGATCTAATTCTGATTAGACCCTAAATAAACCCCTAAAAACTAAATAAAATAATTGGGTAAGGAAAAGACTAAAACGCCCTTCCAAAATCCAGTTTTGACTTTCCTTATTTGAACAACCCAACTTCAAATGGGCATATCTCACTCATAGAAATTCGGAATCAAGCAAACTTGGCGGCGTTGGATATAATTCCAAGATATTTCCTACGGTATCTGGAATCACGCCTAACTCATCCTTAGCTAGGAGTTATGGTCGTTTGAAGTTGACCAATAACCTAAACTTGACATAACTTAACAAATTTCTAGATTTTTCATTCTTTCCTAAAATGACTATTTCCAATTCTAACTCTTTTTAGTTCTTTCAATTAGCGAGATGTTACAATATCTCCCCCTTGGGAACATTCATCCTCGAATGATATTACTCTTACTAGGCTAAGGGTGTAATATCTAACATTCAGCTCAAACACCCAACAAGCAATGCAAATACAACATGCCAACTTATAAATTAAAGAGTACAAAGAAGAGAATTAGTACCTTGATCTGAAATTTCTCCGGTTTCAAAGAGATGTGGATACCTCTTCTTTATATCTTCTTCAGCTTCCCAAGTAACTTCCCCAACAAACTGGTTCCTCCAAAGAACTTTGACTGATGCTACTTTCTTAGTCCTCAACTTGCGAACTTGACGATCTAGAATCTGAACCAAAATCTCCTCATAAGATAAGCTATTCTTGATACCAATATCTTCAATTGGTATGATAATTGAAGGATCTCCCATGCACTTCTTTAACATGGAAATATGAAATACCAGATGAACCACTACTAATTCTTGTGGTAGCTCTAACTCATTAGCAACATTGCCAATCCTCTTTGATATTCTGTAAGGACCAATATACCGGGGACTAAGCTTCCCCTTCTTACCAAATCACATAACAACCTTCATGGGTGAAACTTTCAAGTATACCCAATCATCTACTTCAAACTCTAACTCCCTTCTCCTAACATCAATGTAGGATTTCTGACGACTCTGTGTTGTTTTTAACCTCTCTTGAATCACTTTCACTTTATCTATAACTTGATGAACTAAATCTGGTCCTATCAACCCTGCTTCACCAACTTCAAACCATCCAATAGGAGATCTGCATCTTTTCCCATAAAGAGCTTAATAAAGAGTCATTTGGATGCTATAGTGGTAACTATTGTGGTAAGCATATTCAATAAGAGGTAGGTGATCATCCCAATTACCCTTGAAATCAATCACACAAGCCTCAAAATATCCTCTAAGGTCTGAATAGTGCGCTCTTCTTGCCCATCTGTCTGAGGATGAAAGACAGTACTTAAGTTCACCTTTGAACCCAAGCCTTTCTGGAATGACTTCCAAAACTGTGTAGTATATTGCGCACCTATGTATGAAATAATAGAGATCGCAACCCCATGAAGTCTTACCACCTCTTAAATATACAACTTAGAAAAAATTTCTGCTGAATGAGTAGTTTTTATCGGCAAAAAGTGGGCTGACTTTGTCATTCTATCGACAATCCCCAAATAGAATCATGCTGCCTACGAGACCTTGGCAAACTTGAGATGAAGTCCATGTTTATCATCACCCACTTCCATTCCGGAAGTTCTATATTTTGAGCCAAACCACCGGTCCTTTGATGCTCTACTTTAACTTGTTGGCAATTCAGACACTTAACAACAAACTCTGCAATGCCCTTTTTTATACCACTCCACCAATAAACCTCTTTCAAGTCACGATACATCTTTGTGGAACCCAAATGAATGGAATATCTAGATATATGAGCTTCCTCCATGATCCTCTGTTGGAGTTCATCCACCCTTGGTACATACAACCTACCTTGATACCTTAACACGCCATCTCCTCCTTGTTCAAAAGCCAATACTTTTTGCTTATGAACATTTGCCTTCAATTCAATCAAAATAAGGTCTTGGTCTTGATTTTCTTTCACTTCTGACACTAATGATGAGTCAGCCCCATTTATCACTACTACTCCTCCTTCTGTGGAATCCATTAGTCGAACTCCCAAGCGTGCAAGTCTGTGCACATCTTTTGCTAGCTATCTCTTATCTTCCTCAAAATGGGGGGGTACTACCCATAGATAACCTACTCAAGGCATCATCAACAACAATAGCCTTACCTGGGTGGTAAAGATGTCATACCCCGAGGCTACACCCTGGGCGGGACTGGCACTAGAGAACCATTGCTGGCCCCAAGTGAATCCTTGGCCTAACTTACTTACTCAGCGGAACACTTTAAGCATTAAGAAAAGAACTCAAATGCAAGATAACTCAACTGTCTCAAACTTAACTCATTTTTAGAAATAAACATTTAACTTAGCCAAAATGGCAACTCAAATCTGAACATAATCCAATAACAAAGTAAAGACAAATAAACCTACTGACTGTCTATCTATGAAGCTTCTAATAACTGAAATGGATGTCGGGACAAGACCCACAACATCCTAATGAACTAATTACTGAAAGCAATAAAAGGGATCCTCCGGAAAGCAAAGAGGCTCACCACCAGACTATGAAAGCTCAACTGGATCAACGATGCTCTGGATGCTGATCCTGGTTACTTGCGTCTGCATCATAATAATATGCAGGACAACTGGCATCAGTACATTGAATGTACGAGTATGCGAGTTGGAATGCTAAACATTACTTAAGCTTGAAAAGAATCTGAAAGGGACACTTACCTTGGCTTTACTCAACTCCTGAATAACTTAACTCAATATAAAGCAATAAACATATGCAATATATAAAGCTTGTAAAACAATGGAAAACAACTTAGTTCGTTAAAGAAAATGCAATAACAAACTCAACTTTACTCATATAATAAAGTAATATAGTTTCTGTAGGAGTTTCTCTAACCGACAACCACCACTATGAGCCTAAGTGGTGATATAACGTCTTGCCCACGCTGCTAGAACTGTCATATACTTTGCTGTCATATAGAATGCTTAACTAAGCGGATCCACTAGTCTATGCTAAAAACATCTTAAGGAGTCATCTAAAAAGTATGATCCTTTACTTCCCATGATGGCTACATGGTTTATGGAGACGTGAGTTATGTGAACTCAAATTCGTCCCCATATCGATGCTCAATACTACTCCCAAAATATACTTAGTTTGAATATCTGTATGAGGATGAAAAGCAGTACATAAGTTCACCTTTGAACCCAAGCTTTTCTGAAAATATTTCCAGAACTGTGCAAGTTAATTGTGCATCTCTATCTGATACATTCGGAACAAGGACTCCATGATGTCTTACTACCTCTTGAATATATAACCTGCCATAATCCTTTGCTGAATAGGTAGTCTTTACCAGCAAAAAGTGGGTTGATTTGGTCATTCGGTCCACAATCACCCATATAGAATCATGCTTCATGCGAGACCTTGGCAAACCTGTGATGAAGTCCATGTTTATCATCTCTCACTTCCATTCCGGAATATCTATATTCTGAGCCAAACCACCGGGCCTTTGATGCTCCACTTTAACTTGTTGGCAATTCGTACACTTAGCAACAAACTCTGTAATGCCCTTCTTCATGCTACTGTCATTACTCGAGAGCACCCCCTAGTCGTAACCGGCGTACTCGACCTCGAAGTGGTCTTATGCAAGCCCTTAGCATTCATCATTGCATATGTCATAGAATAAAAACGGAAAACTTAAAACTTTTCACAATCAATGTCAAAGTGTCTCATATAGAAAAAATAGAATATAGAATGTATAGACACCGTCTCATGAAACCATCTAAGTACAACATCGGAATCTCAAATAAGGAACATAAACCTTTACAATATAAAAGTCTCATAGTAGAAAATACATAAGAAGTCTATGAGTCTATTACAGTAGAAAGAAATCATAAATGACATCATGTTGTCCCTGGAACTTGAGGACATACCAATGTCTTGGAGAATGCAATCCAAGACTTCCTTCCCTTGCAACAAGAGCCTACTAGCCGGAACCTACACTTAGTAGAAAAAGGGAAGAAATATGAGTTAGCACAATCACTTGTACTAAGTATGGAAGCCATGCAATTAAAACCATTTAAAACATGCATAAAAAAGACCTTTATTGAAAACATGCTATTTCAAGTTAAAATCCATAATGCACATTGAAGGAATACATAATCAATCCATACTATAAGATAAAGATACATTCATGATCATAATTAACATTACACAATGCCATTATTCATATCTTACACACTTGAGTTCACTTAATATAATACCATGAAGACACCACCCATGACCCCCTTTAAAGTTCACTTGTGCAATGTACATATGGAGTCCCATACCCCCATATATACTAAGTAAAGCCATCAAGAAAACGTAAGTGTAGTAACATACATAAACATCATCATAATAAGTGAAATCAACCTTAACCTCATTCATAAGTTGCCATATATAAAGAACTCACACAAGAACTCCTTTTAAGACCCACTTGTGCAATGTGTAGGTAAAGTCCCATACCCTTACCTATACTAAGTGACATCTCTCAAGAAATCCTAGTTAGAGTTCATATCCTTTTTCGTAGTCATTTTCATTCATTAGTTCATTCTTACATAATTGAGAGACTTTGCCATAACCGACATAGACTATGTGAGCTATATGGAATCCGGTGTCTTCCTCCCACACCAAAAATAGAGTGTTCGACTTAACAAGGTAGAACATTGGTACATTACATCATCTAAGTGGATCCACTAGCTAACAATCCTATGTTGGCACATAGTTAAGGGATATGAGATTGCTTCTAGAAACCCTCTTTATCCTTCATAGCATTGTAGTTTCCATCTCATGAGAACTCTTTAGTGGAAACCATACACCTTGGTAAAGGAGTCCTATCTCATATACATATCCTCTCGGTGCTAAGAACAAACTCCCCATTAAGTAACTTTAAGTCTTTACTTAATAATTAGTTCATAAAGAATACCTTAGGGACTTAATCCCGTGTATATAATTTAGCTCAAGGGTTTCAAAGATGAGAATAGAATTTCATCATAGAACCAACATCATGTGAGAATGTTCTTTCATAGCATAGTCATATAGTGTTTATGAGAATTGCCTCTTATTCAACATAACAACACATTCATAATCATCTTACAACATTCATGTTTATATCATAGCATGCTTGATTATAAATAGGGTTATAGGGAAGAGGAATCATGACTCAACACCATAACCAAAAAATCAAGTAAACACCTCCACCATAAGTGGATCAACAATTCAATAGAAGACTATTCATCAAATTGAAATACTTCATTCATAGCCTTCAAGGCCTTTTTCAAGATTCAAACCTATCTTCTTGATATTCATTCATCATATAGGATAACATCATAATACAATAATGAACTATATGTAAACATACTATATTGTCATCAATCAACATTCAATACATGCTAGGGTTTAGAATTGAGAAAGAAGGGAAATCATGGGTCTTGTGGGGAATTATTCAAAAACAATAAAAAATTACATGAATTCATCCACAAATACTCATATATAATCATATACCTATCTCATATACATATCCTCTCGGTGCTAAGCACAAACTCCCCATTAAGTAACTTTAAGTCTTTACTTAATAATTAGTTCATAAAGAATACCTTAGGGACTTAATCCCGTGTATATAATTTAGCTCAAGGGTTTCAAAGATGAATAGACTTTCATCATAGAACCAACATCATGTGAGAATGTTCTTTCATAGCATAGTCATATAGTGTTTATGAGAATTGCCTCTTATTCAACATAACAACACATTCATAATCATCTTACAACATTCATGTTCATATCATAGCATGCTTGATTATAACTAGGGTTATAGGGAAGAGGAATCATGACTCAACACCATAACCAACAAATCAAGTAAACACCTCCACCATAAGTGGATCAATAATTCAATAGAAGACTATTCATGTCACGCCCCGAGACTACCCCCGAGACGCGGACACGGGACTTAGGACCACAAGTGATCCCAAGCTAACCCTGTTGGCATGATCATGAGCATACTAAAGATAATAAACTGATGCGGAAGCTAAATCATAAATAAATGAAAAGATGGGGAA